>MU943849.1:0-15655 GCA_036418165.1 Cooperia oncophora | reverse complement strand
CCCTGTGCCCCTTCTCGCTGTTCTGAGAGATGGGCTAATCACGAGAAGGAACGGCCCGGCGATGGTTCTCTGTTCCTGGACGCTCCCCTTTATACATACCCCTTTGCCCCTCTTTCGTTTGTTCCAAAACCGCAGCGTAAGTGCGCTCTCTCGCGACGCGCCTTTTTTCCTCTGAAATGCGCCGCCCAGATGGCGAATCTGCTGCTCACCTGCCCGCAGGACAGGATTGAGCATTCTCGTACGAATTGCGTAAGGCTCAAGCTACAGCCGTCCGTTGAAAGTTTGTTCTCAAAAGGAATGTCGATTTGGGACGTTTTTTTCAGGGATTCCTTTGTTGTTCAGGAAAGCACCGGAGCGGAAGCAAGAACAACTGGGCGAGTTTCACGGTGAAACCACAAACCGAGCCGATTTCGTTGAGAAGTCCGTTGAACCTACAAGAAACCGGTAATCATACTTGACAATGTTTGAAGAGAAAAGTGAATGAAAAGCCTTTCGAAAGTAGGTAGCGATTTCGTGGAAATCCACCGCGATCGGGAATTTCCACGTGAATATGTTTGACAGTTAACCTAAAGACACAATTCATTCTGATCACATCGGTGGACCACTTCTGGACTACTGTGTTCATTGATGCTACGGACGCGCCAGTGAGGAGGGCGCATTGGTCGGTTGTTTGTTCCAGTTCTCCTCCCGTGCGACTTGCAGGCATCACCTTCACTAAAGACGAGCTGCATCGCTTATCTAATGAGGCTCAGCCACTCCCTCGACACTTAGCAGCTAGCTTTGAAGCGAACAAATCTCTGTCTGGGCAACGAAAAATTTAGGGGTGGGAAGTTTCAGGGAAGTTTTTTCTAGCGTACAAACTCATTATTTAGCCAGAAAGGATCAAAACTTTCGGCCGAGCTGTGGGGCCAAATTTGAGCGCAGAAATATTCTAATTTTTTAGTATCATCTCCACGGTTTCCTAGGTTTTCAGGAAAGCAACGGAGCGGAGGCCAGAACAAACGGGCAAGTTTCATGGTGAAACCACGAACCGAGCCGACTTCGTCGCGAAGTCCGTCCAACCGATAAGAGTCCGGTAATCGTTTTTAATAATGTTTAGTATGTATTTGTAGCCTAAAGTGCGCTCAAAGAGCCTTAAAAAGGTTTTGCGAAACTGCGACTCCGCCCACAGGCTTGTCCTACACACAAATCAACGCGTGAGCCGGCAATCTCTGCTTGTCTGAGCTCAAGCCCCTGCGGTGGAGAGGAATAATGCGGCATTGACGTCTCCTGTTGGAGTAGACTGGATAGCGTTAACGAGCTCACCACTTAAAACCATCACCCAGTACGATGACCAGGTTTCTTTAGTTTTGCCATTTCTTTTGGGTGTTTTTTCACTTCTGATCCACTTGGCACGTTTACTTTCAGTCGCGACAGGCGCCCAATTAAGTGTATTTTTTACAGATTCTTATTGAGCATAATTTGCAGGATGTTATAGAGAAACCATCTTCGTTCGGGTTCTATTTCCAAGGGTGAGGGCAATTAAAGGTATCACAAGTGGCATCAGCGCGTCGTACGTTGCAAATCCTTAGCGAGGGGGTCGCGGCGGGAGACAAACAAGAGAATCGTAGCCTTTCCGCCTGCGCGCGGCGATGGACGCAGCGTTTCCTTAACTCGTGCTAGGCTGTCGATTGGAGCACCGGATTTGACGGGGACTACGAAACTGTAGGTATTTATGACCACTTTCGGTTCTTGAATAGCCCGTTTTCGCCGTCTACGACTTGGAACCAGGGTACAGCATAGTAATGTGTGAAATGGTGGTGTTACTACGATCCCCCTCGAAGGAGGACCTCGGTAAGATCCCCCTCCATCTCAGAAGAGGGTGTCGGTACGACCCTTCCCCCTTTTCTCAGAACACCTACATACCACTTTCCTACACGTTCCCAGCTTTCTACCACTTTTTCCAGCCTTTCCTAGGATTTTACACTATATTTTGCAGTTTTCACCCGCCGAGCGGGGGATGGTGGGAGGGGAGGGGGATATTGCCAGTGTGAAACTGAAAGTTGCGAAAAGTCAACAACTGGGAATTTTTTCCCAAAGCGGCAAATGTCTCTCACATCCCGACGTCGCACGCGACGCCCATCAGCGCGGCGGATTACGATTTTCTTGTCACGTACCTGCTTGCGCTGGTCGCAGGATGGAGTGGGAGGTTCTTCATCGCCCCTGAGACATTCTGTTTATGGCTATTGTTTGCCGGTTCTTCGTTCTTCGAGTGCGCTGTAATTCACCACGCCGGCATTTGGAGGAAAGAACTGCAGAATTTTTATTGAATATTGGTACAAAGGTGGGAAACCCTAAGAAGATGATAGGCACGACGGGGAATGGGAAGGGTGAGAGCGTATCACGAGGGGAAATACTGAGGGGGGAGGGGGCGCATTCCAAGAAAAAATTTTCTCCCAACGGCAGTATCTGCCCTGAGTGACACGAGGTTCGCGGGTGCAGGTGATATTTGAATAGGTATAAATTTATTGAAGTAGACAAGCAAACTTTCCACTTAATGGCCATGCGGAGGTAAAACTCTTCGCTGACACAGGCTGAGTTCAAATAGTGTCGGAGTGAATGGCAGCACCGCTCCAAGGGGTGTGTGGCGTTGAAGAGGTCCATGTTGCGGCGACGCACCGGGTATTTCTAGCTAGTTGACTCGACACACGTGTGCGTCGATCCAACGAACTTCGCGTGCGAGTGCCGCGCATGGTACACCATATGCACGCAGTATTGTCACAATGTGGACCAGTTGGCTAATACTCTTATTTGGAAGTACTTCCCGTGAAATTTATCATTCAGGCAGCCTTCCACACGACCTGCAGAACGGCCACCATTCATTGGTGAAACAACGAATAACCTCGAATATACTGCAAAGGTAAAAGTCCTCTTGGAAGTTTCTTAAAAGTCCAGCACAGGGTACAGCATCGTTGCGCGAAACCCACAGGGGGGTCGTATTTGGCCGCTACTACGCCGCTGGGGAGGGGGGGTCGTAATCTCAAGGATCACTCATAGCCGGGCAATGCTTGGACATTTCAGTTGATAGTGGGAGTGGAGCTATGGAAGTTAAGATGTTAAAAAAATGAAAATTATTATGAGTGTATCCTTACAAATTTAGGTGCTACGTTTAACAGCCCTGTTTTCATGCGAAATTCCCAAAAATGGGTTCGTACTTGACCGCGGGCACGTGGGGAGGATCGCAAAAGTAGGCGCGCATCAAACAGTACAAAAGTGTCATTGCTAAGTTTGATGGAACGGACGGAAAGCTGCAGAAGACCCGGATGTAAATAGGACTACAAAATAATAAAAATTTATTAGCAATATAGCAAGAATAAATAAATAAATAAATAATATCAGTTTAATAGCATGAACTCGTAAGTACGTAGATGACTAAATAATACGTCTCAAACAGATTCGTGCGTATTGTCCTTTCCAAACCCTAAACAAACATCTGCTTGCATGGATAAAAGCACCTGAAATCAGAATTTACACCTTTCCACCACCTCTGCGTAGGAGCCTAATGCACGGCGCACGGACCAAATCGATCAGAGATAGCCGAGCTTCTCTTTCACTCATTTGAAGGGAAATATGTGTTTTGAAGGCACACTGAAGTTTCCGAAGGTGTATCCTCACAATGGCACACCGAGAGTCGAACTTTTGAGTAGCTCACACAGCTGTCAGAGGCTAGCTTTTTGGTAACCCCCAAAATATCTCCTCTTCAGGAAAAGGGTCTTCAGGAAAACTGTAAAGCTTGTTGGAAAGAGAAAAGATAGGGCGCTTTGAAGACGGTTTTGGTCCTGATGAAATTGCGTTCTAAGTAATCCTCGTGTGAAGCATAAAAACCCGCTTGCCATTTACCCCTAGCCGATCCGAAACCCATCCGAAATATTTCACGAACGGGGAAACATTCAGATTGCAACTGGGTAGAAAACGCAACAGTAGGAACATTCCCGTTGCATGCTGCTAACCATTCATCAAAAGCCGCCCAAAGAGATATAACCCCCGAAAAGACCCCAGGACGTTGGCAGGCCCAACAACCGCGCTCCAATGACGTTTTTCCAATGAAAGCGGTCGCAACGTTGCGATCGATAATAGCCAAGTATAGAACGATATACTGCCGCCTGGTTATCCATTTTTTTTCATTTGGCTCCGCATTTTTTGTATTTTTCATGTTTCGCTTTGTTGTGTCGTGCATGTTTTCATGATTTCCCCGTCACCATTCATTGAATGCACATCTGGGGCCTGACACGCTGACCTTGGGGCTATTTTTTTCACCAATTTAGCTTATCAATGATCACCATTAGTCGCTGTTTCGATTGTGTTCCTTGTTACAAGTTGCATGTCATACATTTTTACAGCCCATTATTGCCTGGATTTTAGAGCAGAGTCCGCCTTTCGAAAATCCAGATTCCATTTCAGGAAGCCATTTGTGGTGAACATGCATCTGGTTGTCAGTTAGAGCAGGAGGGGGGGGGTCGTATCTGGACCCTCTTCGAGGGGGGGGTCGTACTCACACCGCCATTTCGCACATCCCCATGCTGTACCCTGGCCCAGCATCAGCACTTCTAGATGATGTTCTCACCAAACTGAATATGTAATGCAAATGAAATGTCTCTGTGGTCTGCAACATACAAAACTGCACTTTCAGAGCGGACCAAAGGACTGTCCAGCAGAACGCTTCATGGGCACAAAAATGTGGTAGGTTGTTGGGAACAATAGAAGATTTGCTATTTTAAATGATTGGAGAGAATGACATGAAAAGAGATGGGAAGGAAATATAGCATGGGTGTATACAGTGAAAAACCTATAGGAGTCTCTGGAGAAATGCCTGGTCGCCAATGAAGCCCTCCGGTTTTCAACGAGACTGCTGAGACAATGTGTGCGCATTCCGCGAAAACGGAATGGGCGGGATCAGAGAGCCGTTGTGCCTCCTTGGCGGCAAATCTTTCCTATATTGTAAAAAGCAGGGGCTCGTCGGTGCCCGGGAAGTGTTTCTATAAATATAAAAGAGAGTCATTATAGGAAATCCCGCCAGCAAAATGGTCACTGGTGGTTTCGAGAGGCGTTTCGTAGACGTGACAACAAGTCCAAGGAAGAGTGGGTTCTAACAGTGTCACAGAACAATTCCGCCATTTCCTCTCGATTCTCTCTCTCTTTCTCTCTCTGTCTGTCTCACTCTTGTCTTTTTATTCGCCTTTTCCTCTCCTTTATCGCTATATCCGGCTTCTGAGAGCGAGGTCTTCAACGTCTGACACTTGAGTTATTCACAATCACAGGGACGAGATATTCTCCGGTTCACTCAAATAAGGCCTCTTCCAGTGTCCGACCTGCTACTGGCTAGTCGCTCAAATCCGCTCACCACTTCGACAAACATTTTGAGTTAGCACAGAGTCCGGATATCCTCTATGAAGTTCTTGTGTTTTGCCTAAGACGCAAAATGGCTTGTAGAGGTTGTCATGAATCGTCATTGATAATGTAGTATTTTGTGTACAATGAAGAACTTTACGAATTGTGCTGTAGTACCTGCACCACATTGTGAATCACATGGTCATGATGAGTTCAGCTCGTTCTGTGCTTAACAACACTTTGGCATTGCGGCTTACGCGTGAGTTGCAACCTCAGAGACAGCCCCCGCGCTGAAGGTTGAACGTGGTCGCCTCGTTGCGGAAGTAGTCCAACCCCAGCTAGGGGAGTGTTTCACTTCCGTGACTCCATAGCGAGCGTGGAGGGTGCTACAGCCGCCGACGGTTCTTCTGACACTCACTCACATGGATCGCCCCACTTGTTAGATGTCCTCTCCACATCTAACGCCGCTTAGTTTTTCTTTTCTAGGGGCGGCGGGCACTAATCGGAGCTGCATGTCTATTTTTGCTGACCGCGCTCGTGCCCATGAGTAATCCTGTTCCCTTTCATAGTTAGGACATCCCATTTAAAAGTGCGCGAGATTTTATCCATATAAAACGAAGAGGAAAGAAGATAAAAAGGAATATTCTGGCTTCGAGTTAAGTAGATCCCTCATTCACCAAAGACCCGTTCACAGACAGTACCCCGAAAGCCTTTGGACCTCTGGTACCTTCGATTTTTCAACAAGTGCGAGTAAATTGCTGTTGATGCCAATTTCGGCGAATGACAAAACATTGTAGGGTTGTCGCCGAAGAGAACACTCTACTGATCAGATCACTTGGGATCGAAAGGTTTATGCTGGGCATACGAGGCGATTTCAACCCAGGTCTCGGTATTGTTTGTGTCCCAGCACTGCCCTACAATACAGTTACTCGGGGTCTGGCACTATGACGAGCAACGGTGGCCTTCCTTGTAGTTGTGTGGTACCATCCATTTGTCGATCCGATTGCCGAGGAACAGGCGATACACCGACGGCGGCTATTTCCTCTGCATAGAGCCACTTGAAAGCCACAGTGTGGGAATCCTTTGCTATGATGATCATCCACTTGCGCCCACAAACTCTTCATGGTAGAACTCGGGCGGCTTCTCATCTGCATTCATACAAAATTGACGATTGTGAGTTTTGGCTCGAGGTCCAAGACCACCCATATTTCATTTAAGGCCATGGTGCATTTGAACACTCGTAAATGACATTTTATGCTGAGAACATTACTGCTACTATTATTACTGAGGCATAGAATGGGTACTGCGTTCGTGCTTCCACAACAAAATTCCCATGAGCACACCCTCTTCACCATCCTCAGCTTATCTGCCATAACTCGGGCAGCAATCGCAGCAGGGATATTAGTCTCGCAGGGAAGCTCGACAAAGGTCCAGGCTCTGGGATCAGACATTCAGCGCTTGACTTCATCCACCCTTTTTTCTTGTGCAGGATGAACATTATGGGACCATCCACGACAACAATTTTATCTCTTCCTTCTTTGAGCTCCTGAACCAAACCTTCCACCTTGTCTTTCGAGAGAACCAATACACACCAGTCTGGCACAGGTCAAATTTGTGCAGCGCATTTTCCCCTTGTGACGCCTGATTCGAAAATCCAGCGCTGCTTTTCCCCACTCGGACTTCTCTCCAATTTCTCGGAAACTTCTTCTGTGGATAGATTTGCCAAATTCACAGATGCACGGCTAAAGGTACTAGCCTCTAAATGGTTTAGTAGCCCACTGCTTTATTCCTTTGCTTTTGTGCCATTCCTCTAACAGGGTACAGCATCGTTGTGCGAAACCCATAGGGGGGTCGTACTTGGCCGCTGGGGAGGGGGGTCGTAATCTCAAGGGTCACTCAGAGCCGGGCAATGCTTCGACATTTCAGTTGATAGTGGGAGTGGAGCTATGGAAGTCAAGATGTTAAAAAAATGAAAATTATTATGAGTGTATTCTTTACAGATTTAACTGCTACGTTTAACAGCCCTCTTTTCATGCGTCCCCAAAAATGGTTCGTACTTGGCCGCGGGGGACGTGGGGAGTATCGCAAAAGTAGGCTCGCTAGGCATCAAACAGTACAAAAGTGTCATTGCTAAGTTTGATGGAACGGACGGAAAGCTGCAGAAGACTCGGATGTAAATAAATAAAAAAAGATAAAGTCTTCGCCGTTAATCAATCCCTTTGTGGGATGCGGCACGCATTCTACTTCCATTCAGAATCGTAGTGGCTTATTGAATGCGATGTGGCCTATACAATGACTTGCGGGGGCCAGCCGATGTACAAGTCAGTGTTTTATCCTCCCAGACGAATCTGGTACCAATTTACCGTCCCCGGAGGGTAGAAGGCTTGGTTGGCCTGGGCGGGAGTCGACCGGGATTCGAACCCGGGACCGCGCGAGTGGTAAGCGCGCCACTTGTCACTACACCACCTCCGCCCCGGATGTAAATAGGACAACATAACAATAAAAAATTAATCAGCAATATAGCAAGAATAGCAAGAAATAGGACAACAATAATAAAAAATTAATCAGCAATATATGCAAGAATAGCAAGAATAAATAAATAAATAAATAAATAAGTATCAGTTAATAGCATGAACTCGTAAGTACGTAGATGACTAAATAATACGTCTCAAACAGATTCGTGCGTATTGTCCTTTCCAAACCCTAAACAAACATCTGCTTGCATGGATAAAAGCACCTGAAATCAGAATTTACACCTTTCACCTCTGCGTAGGAGCGTAATGCACGGCGCACACTCGGACCAAATCGATCAGTGATAGCCGAGCTCCTCTTTCACTCATTTGAAGGGAAATATGTGTTTTGAAGGCACACTGAAGTTTCCGAAGGTGTATCCTCACAATGGCACAGAAGGAGTCGATTTTTCGGGTGGGTCAGAGGGTAGCGCGTCTGTGACCCATCTAAAATATCTCCTGAACTAGCGGGTCTTCAGGAAAACTGTAAAGCTTATTGGAAAGAGAAAAGATAGGGCGGTTTCAAGACGATTTTAATCCTGATGAAATTGCGTTCGAAATAAGTAATCCTCGTGTGAAGCATAAAAACCCGCTTGCCATTTACCCCTAGCCGATCCGAAACCCATCCGAAATATTTCACGAACGGGGAAACATTCAGATTGCAGCTGGGTAGAAAACGCAACAGTAGGAACATTCCCGTTGCATGCTGCTAACCATTCCTCAAAAGCCGCGTACCTCAAAGAGATATAACCCCCCGAAAAGACCCCAGGACGTTGGCAGGCCCAACAACCGCGCTCCAATGACGTTTTTCCAATGAAAGCGGTCGCAACGTTGCGATCGATAATAGCCAAGTATAGAACGATATACTGCCGCCTGGTTATCCATTTTTTTCATTTGGCTCCGCATTTTTTTGTATTTTTCATGTTTCGCTTTGTTGTGTCGTGCATGTTTTCATGATTTCCCCGTCACCATTCATTGAATGCACATCTGGGGCCTGACACGCTGACCTTGGGGCTATTTTTTTCACCAATTTAGCTTATCAATGATCACCATTAGTCGCTGTTTCGATTGTGTTCCTTGTTACAAGTTGCATGTCATACATGGTTGTCGAACGACGAGTTTTATTTAAATCCCAAGACAAAATTGCAGGCAATGCGAGGCTGTTGTCCAGCCTCATATTGCACGAGGCTGAAACAGCCTATTATTGCCTGGATTTTAGAATAGAGTCCGCTTTTCGGAAATCCGGATTTTATTTCAGGAAGCCATTTGTGGTGAACATGCATCTGGTTGTCAGTTAGAGCAGTAGGGGGGGGGGTCGTACTCACACCGCCATTTCGCACATCCCAATGCTGTACCCTGCCTCTATATGTCTCCGCACTTTTGAATGGGATGGCCTGATTTATTCTTTCATTTAAGACACATGGTACACAAACACATTGAGGGTGTATGAGACTATCAGCCCCCAGCTGTCGATGTGTCGTGGTCCCCCGCCCAAAACTGCACGGGGTCAGAGTACGGGCCGTGGGAAAGTCGTAACTCCTTGCTACGCCGCCCATTTCGCAAGCTCACGTTTATACTTCCACCGTCAGCGCGGCGCGGTCGCGTGCAGTCTCTTGGCTTTTTGCCAGGGCGCGGCGCGGTCGCGTGCAGCTCTATTGGCTTTTTGCCAATTCCTGCAATTGCGCTTCGGAATACAAGAAAAACGCAATTTCTTAATGCAGGTAACATTATAGGTGCTGCAAAATAAGGACCGGAGATGATGACGTGAGGTAGAGTTTCTGAAGCAACTGTGCTGCTTCTGCAATATTCCTCGGAGGCCGCGCATTTCCACGAACCTGAAAATAAAAAAAGGCCTAAGCGCCCCACTTGTTTCAAGTATTTTGATAGCTTTGGAGTCGGATTCGAGCCGGATCGAGAAATTCACACGCGATTTGAACTAATTTTCGTTTCTTTAGTTTTTTCAATATTGTTTTATTTACATCTTCACTGGTTGTTCTTCATTTCTAGCCTTTGTTATCTTCACCACCCTCTTTCGGAGTTTGAACACCGCAACACCTCAAATGTTAGTAAATTGCGTTTTGCTTGTACTGTCGTGTTTTATTTTCACGTTGTCCGTTTTTATTGTCTTGTTCTGTGGGAATGTGCGGTCTCAGAGGAACGCTGCAGGAACCGCGCAGTTGCTTTAGAACTCTACCTCACGTCATCATCTCCGGTCCTTATTTTGCAGCACCTATAATGTTACCTGCATTAAAGAAATTGCGTTTTTCTTGTATTCCGAAGCGCAATTGCAGGAATTGGCAAAAAGCCAATAGAGCTGCACGCGACCGCGCCGCGCCCTGGCAAAAAGCCAAGAGACTGCACGCGACCGCGCCGCGCCCTGGCAAAAAGCCAAGAGACTGCACGCGACCGCGCCGCGCTGACGGTGGAAGTATAAACGTGAGCTTGCGAAATGGGCGGCGTAGCAAGGAATTACGACTTTCCCACGGCCCGTACTCTGACCCCGTGCAGTTTTGGGCGGGGGGACCACGACACATCGACAGCTGGGGGCTGATAGTCTCATACACCCTCAATGTGTTTTGAGCGTACCATGTGTCTTTAAGAGCACATACAGTCAACACCGACCCATCTCGTAATATGAAACGTGAGGATATTGTCTTCTACCAACAAGGGATAAGAGACTGAAACAGGAGGCTATGAGTGAGGAAATGAATACGCATAGTAAGAGCAATGCCAGAGCGACGAGGCAAGTTGAAGAAGGCACAAAAGAATTCATCGCATCAAAGTAGCTACGATAATCAGGTTCCATCAAACGAGAAACCGTTGAGTGTAAAGAGAGTCATAACTATAACAAATATAATCTGAGAATGATGATGAGGAGGAAAATTGAGAGGGATATGGAGTACCGGGAGCAGAAGAGCAATTCGGAAGACTGTTCAGGAATTGACGAGCCGTCCGAGTTCCCAGCTGGGCCACCTGCTGTTTAAGTGGTACGCCATTGCCCGTCACACTGCTGACGGCTTCTTAACGGCATTCCTTCAATTGCTCATCGATTTCGCTATAAATCAAGTTACAATGACTCATGGAGACATAATGAGAAATCACTAAGAGAATAAGCTTAGAGATACAATTCAAACTAATGTAACTTCCCTAATCTGCAAGACGACTTTGTCGTCATTCCGAGCGGCCTCTGGTTGCTCCATCTCGCTCCGTCTACTAGCTAGTTTTTCGTCCACTAGTCGCAGTCATTGGTGGGCTTTTTCAAGTTCGCTTCACACTTCTATCCTGGTCCGGTATGTTCCGTAGTGCCGAATGATGTTGATCATCTGATAGAGTTCTTTGTTGTTTCTTTCGTACTTTGACGAACGGTATCTCTACGAAACTAGGAAGTATGAAATCTTTTTTGTCAAGAGTGCTATTTTTGGGTTCCTGAAATAGGTCTTCACTTGTCTCAATAGTTTTATTCAAGGTGTTTCCGAATAATAAAATCTTCAGCCTCGTCTCTCCAAGAGTGTTCTCTGTGCTACTGCTGACATCTTCTAGCTTAAAAGCGTTCTTCCACTCAGAGCGAGCGGCTTGGACAATTGCTTTGGCAGCATTCTTCCACGTTGCGTCGACAGTTGTGACAGTTGGTAATTGAATGCGAGAGATCACAGCTGCCTCCTTTTCTTTCAGATGCCACCATTTGATCCTCTCGGGACCACATCGCTCTATCTGTTTCGACCTGGGCGGTGTTATCTTTAGCGTACAGATAAGCGGGCGATGTTGCGAGGCTACTGTCTCATACGGCACGGTCTTCGCGTCTGTGACAAGTCCTTGATGCCTGAAAAGTGAATCCTTGATGCCTGAAAAGTGAAAAGTCTATTTGTGTTCTGGCGCCTCCGCTGTAGAAGGTTATCAGGTGGGAGTCACGTTTACGGAACTTTGTGTTCACGATGGCGAGATTATGGGCTTCTGCATATTCCAAGATGCGTTCGCCATCGGCGTTACGTGTCCCATAACCGAAACCACCATGACAGCTGTAACCGTCTTTCGTTGCGCCCACGTGCCCGTTAAGGTCACCAGCGACAATTACGACGTCCTCTGACGGTACCTCAGCTGTCTTCTCCTCAAGCAGAGTCCAAAACTCGTCCTTTGATTGTTCAGCGCATCCCGTTTGCGGAGCATATGCAGAAAAGAAGTGGTACAGTCGCTGCTCGACAGCAAGAACAATCTTCATCAAACGGTCGTCGAAACGTTCCACGCTAGCTATCGAGTCACGGAAACGTCGTGAGACGATTATGGCCACACCGTTAGTGGTCCTTGGCTTGCCGCAAAGAATGGCTTTGAAGCCCCGACCAAGGTCTCTCGACTTGCAACTGGACCATCTTGTTTCCTGCACTGCACAGAGATCGATTCGTCTGCGCTCCAGTGCCTCTGCTAATTCACATGAACGTCCGGTCAAGGTTCCAACGTTTAACGTTGCAATACGGACTTTACAAGCTACACTGCCAGGATTTTGGACTAGCCTGGTCGCCCCCGATGCCGTCCTTGCACCGAGGACCCTCGCATACTTTCCACACTCGCCGGGCCATACGAGTGCGCGTCGGCTCCCGCGGACGCCGTAGCATTATCTCGATATACATATGGCATGACAAACATATTGATGTGACATGGGTGTTCGTAGGCCGGCCCGTCACGGAGGCCTGTCACCTGCGTTCGTGCGTCTGCGTTTGGCAACTCGCAAAGCGAGCAGTACCCAGTGGCACCGCGCGGAGGAGCAGACTTCACCACCACTGATGGTCGTCTAAAAATAAATAAATAAAAAATAAAAATTTGCGTATAAAAATCACTGGTCGCGCCGAAATCGTTCAGAGTAATTGAGCACGACTCACTGATGACCCAAACATGGAAGACATCTGTCAGCGAAGATAATGCGCTAAGCAGCCGACGCTCCGCGACCGCACGCATAAAGAAGCACGTTCGTCCACATCTAGGTCGCGAATTGCGCCTAAGCGTTTTCAGGTGCCTCGCTAATATGGTCCAATGTCGCTATACAACGCTTTTCTTTACGCACACAGGGCAGCCATTCATGATAATTTCAGAGAAAGTGCGGGCATACAATTTGGATGATTTTTCCAGAGCAGGGAGGTATAACAGGATATTAGGGATATTCTATCTAGTGGTAGAGCATGAAAATGGAAGAAAATGGAAGATGATAATAACTCTCTCCATCTGGGAACTTCAAGAACTCCGAGAAAATCGGCTTGGGTCAATTCTTCGTAAGCTATTTCTTGAGAGAAACACGGTGAATACAAAACTTGAACGCTTCTGGGAATGGATGCTCTGTATGTTGCGAATGAGCGGCGCGCTGGCCGCTGTTACTCGAAATGCTCACGGCACCTTTTGAGGTCGAAGATGGTGAGACCTTTGGGAACATATTTCTCAGCTCTGTGGGTATTACTGGCTCGTTACAGAAGAAATGGAGGACGCAATCACGGCCGCTATTTACCGTTCGCGGCACCATTCCAGAAGACTGTTTCGAAGTAGGAGACAACAGTCTTTTTTTCACCGTCGTCCTTACTCTAATGTGACCAAGTTCAGAAGCGTGGGCGTATGGGTCAACAGAACAGTTCCCATGAAACATGTGCCACAGTTCCCATGGAACATGTGCCTTCGGAGTTCCGCGTCCTGCGCGATGGATCTGTGTTCCTCCACTATCACACACCAGTATTTTCACATCTACAACTCCTCGGCGACCATTCAGGTAGTTTGCAAGTAATACTTTCTATTACTATTAATATTCACAGAAGGAGACCCTAGCCTCGGTATGCAGATATGGCTGGGACGGTATACGGTAAAGCACTGTATAATGAGGCGAAGGGTACCCCGCCCTTCTAATGATCACCTATGGTGTGACCTCATTAAGTTGCGCGCGACAACTGCTGCCCTGGCGGCTCTAAAGGAAATATTTGAAAGATTCCAGTAAAGCAATTTATTATATTCTATTTTGTTGTTATTATTATTATTATTATTATTATTATTATTATTATTATTATTATTATTATTATTATTATTATTATTATTATTATTATTATTATTATTATTATTATTATTATTATTATTATTATTATTATTATTATTATTATTATTATTATTATTCTTATTATTTCTGTTCTAACACTTAAACAATCCACATACAACGAACCAAAGAAAACTGCTGCGCCTTAAAAATTCTCATCTTATAAGGGACATTTTTGGCCACCCTTCTGCAGTAATGCTCCACTTGTTCTTGACTAGGCCGTTTGATAACATTCTTCAAATCTGGAACAAAGGCGGCTTGACTTTTCATCTTCTCATTTCTTCAGCTATTCTTATTCCTCTTTCTTGACCACGCCTTTGCAACGTCCTGTCCCGGGTTGGATCCTGTAAAAACATTGTGGGGAAAAAAACGGGGGTATTGGAATGATAAATTTTCCAACCTCTTGAAGGCGTTCGAAGGTTACGCGCGCTTGATAACTGAGTTTTGGAGACCTTCGATAAGACAACCCAATGGTGGGTTCTACTCCTATAAGGATAACACCGCCTGGAAAAGTTGCGCAGCTCCTGCACGCTCCATTTGCACCAAATATTCTTGGAAGGGTCCCGGAGCTAGGTTGAAAACAAATAGTTAAGAAATTCCGCACATTTTCATGAACCACCCCACTGGGAACAGGCGGTCTTCAAAGAGCCCCAACGGCAGCAGTGGACGGGGCAGAAGAACAGCACACCCTTAGGACACTCCAAATTTTGGCATCTCATGGAAGCCTCGCCTTCGATTGTGCTCCACCATTCGACAGCTCGTTCATCTCTTCCAAATCCTCACATGTACTTCCTTAGGCCGAGCTCATTCCTTTTGCGATTCCACGCTTTGGGAAGTTGGAACGTACAGCCTTCTACTGAGGCCCTCGGAAAGGCTCTGCGAGCATCTTTTACAGCCGCTTTCTCAAACTCGAGAGCTATGCGGTGTGGCGCATCATCTACGATGTTGGCCCTTCAACTCATCAAAAATTCTCAAGTAGATCTCGTCCATTTTTTTTGAGGTGATGCAGTAATCTCGGGACCTCGACTCCTCAGAACACACGCCGTACACGCAATGGAGCTGTGCATGGTGTCCTGTGATTTGGGATGTAATATGTGCATACTAAGTGACGATGCTGTGTAGCTCAGCTTCACACGCCCCTGTAAATGTTAGTAGATAAAATGTAATAGTTATGTACCACAAACTGTCTGAATGGTCGCCGAGGAGTAGTAGATGTGAAACTTTGGCGTGTGATAGTGGAGGAACACACATAGAATAGCGGCCCTGATAGCATCCTCCATTTCTTCTCTAATGTGCTAGTGATACTCACAGAACTTAGAAAATGTTCCTAAAGGTCTCACCATCCTCGACAAGAAAGGTGCCGTATGCATTTCGAGGTATAGCTTAACAGGATTCTTCTCTGCTTAGAAAGGATCACTCCTGATGTTTGGCAGCTCCTAACGAAAGGAAAATAAGTGAAGGTTTTGAGATGAAAGTCAGGTGATCCGCTGCCACCTGAGCCCTTTGCCAGAATTCCGAACAGTAGTTTTGCATGCAAGTCTCAACGAGGCTGTTTCCTACCTTGTACACATGCCTGTTCCCTAATTCTTCAGTGTACTTGGCCGGTGTGCATTCATGATCCATTTGACAGGGATCACTCGAAAGCCCTCCTCAATCAGCTAAACAGTGCTGAAAAAGTCTATCTCGATGCTTTTTCCAATTTCGCTACCTTGATATATCC
>MU943845.1:0-13042 GCA_036418165.1 Cooperia oncophora | reverse complement strand
TTCATTCTCAACATTACCGACGGAACTTGTCTGTTCGTCTTGGTATGGGCACTAAATGGTGCTCAACGAGGATTGTACAGGGCACCTTGTGCAGGCCTGTAAATTCCTGTAAGCACATTGGCTTACTCGTACCATTTTGCAGCTTCACAAGTTTTTACAAGTTTCATCAGTGTGAAACGTGTTAGTTGACATGACGATGATGAGTTAGTAGAAGGAACGTGAAAATGCAAAGTTCCCCTCCCCCTCACCACCCCTAAGCCGAATAGAGCCTTTTTTTATTGTCAATAGGTTAATTTCACCTGCGTTCTCATGCATATTAGTTTGAAAGCGTGGCTGGCACGAGATGTCTTTAATTAAGATAAGAAAAACAACACTTTGAAAAAAGACTGGAAACAAGACTACTAGTAAGAACTAGCTAAGAGAATCCTCAAGCAAAAAGAGAGCTGAAGGGAAGTTAACGAATGTAGAATGGAGAATCATGCTAAGCTAGGCATGCAGTATAAGTACGAAAATTCTGAGCAAATACTACAGTAATGAGATACTGCTGGACAGAAACTTATGTTCTCAAACTAATCACGAACATGAAAGATCGGTTCGAAGTCTTCTGGGTCCAGCTCGATTGGTGAGTCCCAGAGCACTGTATCAGAAGATGAGGGATCATCCCTGCAAAAGAAAGATCATTGCGACTAACAATCACCAAAAGATGACGGTATGAACTGAGCTGGAGAGTTTGAACAAACAATTGTGAAGTGAAGCGGTGCAACTATTGCCTACCCATGAACCCAGAGGGAAAGTATCCAGGCGGTGGGTGTACTAGTTCGCCTACCTACGAGGCTAATTGAACTCTCCCCGAGCCTTTTTTGAGATCTTCCCCTGAATGTTTATGAAGAAAAAGCGTTTCTAATGGTTCCAGACTTCTTCTGCGAAGGTGCCTATGTTGAATTAGCACCAAAAAAGATAAATGTATAGAATCTTCGGTGGCGATATTCCTTTTTTATAGGGAAAGGGAGTTCTATTGCCTCTTATGTGTAGATTATATCTGTGAGCCTCTTATGTGTTAGATAGTATATCATGAGAACATCAGTAAATCAATCTCAGCGGAATGCTAGGTGATACAAGTGGCGAACTTTTTCATAAATTCATTAATAAAGGGGCGGATCCGTTGGGGGCGGAGTCAAGTGTAGTATTGAATTAAAGTCTATTCAAGGGTCTATATGTGTAATCGATGAATACTGTGAAAAACTTAGTAATAGTGCAGATAGTTATGTAAATGGTGTTTCACGGGAATGCTAAATTGTGCGCGGCAAAAAGGGGGGGGGGGCGGATAATCTTGGGCGGGCATGTAATGGCGTCCACGGTGACTCTTCGTGCAAGACGGTAAAAAAGAGCCCTTCGCGCAGAGAATCCTAAAAAATCCACTATTCATATGTTATTCATGCTAATCGTTTTTGAGGTAATTCTCCCCTCACACCTGTCGAAAGAGCGGTCCTATTGATCTGATGTCGCCTCGCCCAAAAAAAGCAATCAAGAAGAAAAAGATCAGTTGCTCCCAGGGTGTGCAGATCGTCACAACAGCAATGAATGAATCATACCGTTGTTCATAGATCTGAGACTGCTGGCATATCTCGTCCCTAGATGGTGGGCACCTTCTGTATTGTATGCTTTCGGCTTCTGGAGCCACAGCTGCCCTTTATGTGACAAGAGGATCGTAATTTGCCGCGCTGCTGGGCGTCGCGTGCGACGTCCCGCCCGCAAAGGACGATGGTTTCAGGCAGTAGATGGCGACAACATGCAATTAAGACCGAAAACAGATGAGTGACCTATCAATACGGGTCACATAAGTTCGGTGCCTCATTGATCAGGCTCAAAACAAAGTATGAAAACGCCGCGCCATTCGCGCTCGTGCGCGTGCGCGGCGAATTACGATCCTCTTTACCGTCTCCCAACGGTCCCCTCGCCATTACTGTAGATCCGGAAAAGATGGAGCAACGTCTGCGATTTCAGACGAGACATCTTGTACAAGGAAGAGACTCCGCCCATCGGGTGGTCGCGGAATGTATTATTCAAAGAGATATTTTAAAAATCTTACATTTGGAGAAGTGCCTTATCATTTTCTCTTGACGCGGTCTTCGTGCCTTTCACTTTCGTCCGATCTGACTCTTCAGAGTTCCTCCTTCGGAATCTTTTCTGAAATATTTTTGATATACGAAGGCAAATACATATTCCCGAAGGATGAAATAGATTGTAACATTTGTAGGGGTACTTAGCGTACAGAGTGACTTGTGTGGATCTGCTGAGTCTGGTAACAAGTGATCGACACCGGGAACTAGAAAGCTTAGTTGATGGAGGCGGTCTTTGATCTACAGATCACACGTGCGGTTGCAGCGCCATTTCCCATCACTCTACCACTGTTAGGAAGAAATCCTGTATTCCCTTGAGGCGACTTTTTGACCTAGTTTGGCCTTGTGAGTGCAGCCTCCTTCCTTGCAGTACTCACCCTCTGAGGTGAGACAGAGGTGGAGCGCGTTAATGGGCAGTTCTCTGTCTCCGCCCCTTCGATCAGCATAGAACATGCCTTCGAGACCTTCAAAGTTCAGAATCTAACCTGCGTAAATGCAGGTCAAAATGAGACCTATATGAGAGACCTTTGCTCATTGTTTCGTGGCACATTCTGTTTCTCTTTGTCGTAAGCAGCTGACTGTTAATTGTTTGCTAACTCACAACAGTGCCGGCACAACTCGTCCAACTACCAAAACCAGCCACGCCCTATTTTAGAATCTCTGGCTCATCTCGTCACTTTTTTTTGGGCGCACTTCGGCTGGTGGGAGCATCAAATGGTACTCAGCGGAGGCTTGTACAGGCCACCGCCTGCAGACTTGTGAATTCCTGTAAACTCATTGACTTACATGTACCGCTCCGCAGCTTCACAAGTACTAACAAGTTTCATAAATGTGAGACCTGTTAGTTGACATGAACTAGGAAAAAAGGACAAAGCTTCTCTCCCACTCCCCCCCCCAGCCGAACAGCACCTTTTTGCTGTCAGTGGGTCAACTAGTACGTGTGTTCATGCATATTAGTCCGAATGCGTGGCCAGCATGAGATGTTTTTAATTAGAATAAACCGAACAAAACCTTGAAAAAAGGCTAAAAACATGGCTACTGCGAGGAAAAGCTAAGGGAGTCCCCTAGCGAATAGAGAACCAAAGAAAAGTTAGCGATTTTGGTAGAAAAAAAGTTCATGCTACGCTATACATGCAATACTGATACTGTAATTTTGAGCAAATACTACGGTAATGCGATAGGTGCTATTGGACAGGTACTCAGACTAATTACGAACATGAGCCATCGGTTCAAAGACTTCTGGGTTCAGCTCGATTGGTGAGTCCCAGCGTACTGTATCAGAAGGTACGACCTGCATCGGGAAAGACATCCCTGCAAAGAAGAGGTATGTTGCGACGTGCAAACCAACTGAACTTCTGGAGTTTTCAAAGTGGCGCTTTTAGTGTCACTCCTGCTCACAACTGAATTTGTGGTACTCACCTAGCAACAGTGGTGGTACCTGGCTGAGAACGTGACAGGGAAGACGTCTCCGTCCGGGGACAGTACCTGAAGGCTTCGCAGTTACTTGGCATTCTGTAATTGAGCCATATTAAAAAAAGAGTGAGAATTCTCTCAGTTCATCGAATGTGGCTTATGGGTCTCGCCTCGCTCTTCTACGAATGTTCAAACCAATCCAAACAAGCGGAAACGAAGCCGCGGATTAGTCCTCCAATACAGTACCTCGTACGGCTCGTAAACCGGCCAAGTCTTCATGCCTGCCAGTTGGGGACATGGAGTGTTATCCAGAATAGGCCGACCCGCCAAGTCTACCTCACCCGATTGCTGTCTGCCCTTTAACAGTTATGGAGAAAAAGCGGCGTGGGCCGAACCCCTTTCTCCCCCTGCTTCCCTTCCTTCCCTCCTCCCTTCCTGCTTGGCCGACAAACGCCGGACGACTGCAACACAGGATACGCAATCGTATGATGAGAGGTCGTATTGTGACCGCGGAGGAGGGGGGGGGGTGGTATTTGGTCGTTGTTGGGAGAGGGACTGCCAAAGAAAATGGACAAAGTGATAGGAAATTGGGAAAAGCTAGGAAAGTGCTAGTAACTAAAGGGCGTCATATTTTAAGGTCAGGGCGGGGGTCGATTTTTTTAGGAAATCATCACAACGAAGCCATGCCTGCAGCAGCGCATGATCATCACGATTTTGCTGGTTTAGTTGGTTCGTGGGGCGCGACGACAATAAAGACACGTCTGGAAACCTTTGATTTATGGGTGAAATAGCCCAGGTGAGCTATACCTAGATGGACGGGCAAAGCACCTACTGGGCCATCCATGAACAGACCACGTCGTACGCGGGGGAATGCCCAGCGGGGGGGTCGTATTTGGTGTTACTGGAAATTTTCGGAAAAATTGGTAGAAAGCTGGGAAAAGTTGGAAAGGTTGGGTAGGCAGGGGAGGAGGGGGCGATTTTCCTCGGCGGCAGGACGTGCTCTGTTCGTGGGTCACCAGCTATCGAAGTCAAGCTTCTCTTCTCAACTCACCAACTTTCTTGCCCTTTTCTGCTTTCGAGTAGATGAACTGAGAAGCATAGTGGTAGCGTTCATATTTGGGACATCCCGAATACCACAATCTGGAAAAATAGGTCGATTGTGGAGAAATTTTGAATAAATATTGGAAGGCTACCTGCAAGTCTGTAGGAACAACGGCAGTGGAGGTGGATTGCAGAATTTCTGCACATACGGATAGGCGTAGTCACATTTGCAATCCGCAGTACAGTGGGGATAGATACGACGGTCGCAATCGGCGGTGCATGGTTTTCTAAAAGATACGCGCAGCTCAGGGTTAACTGGGCCCCGAAACAGTTTTTTTTCCGATCAACTCACTTGTATTTTCGTCTTTGAACCTTCTTTCTTCCTCCCCGTCCTCTTCCTTTCTGAAATGGAAGCAGAAATTGAAAGTCACATTCCGCGTTGATTGCGTGGGCGGAGACAGAAAGTTTCTGACTGACGTGCCTCTTTTCTGACAAGCCTTATGAGAAAAAGTACATCACTGAGGAAGGGAGTGTATTCTGTCTCCGCCCATCCGCTTACCACGGAATCTACTTCAGGAAATGATCGCCAAAAGGCATTACTATATGTGTCTGCATTGCTGTCGGGTATCGCTTTGCTTGACCCCACTCCCCATCTCTCTGCCGGATAAAAGCGAGGGATCTGGGGACCTAGGTCCCATGATATACCGTGTAAATCTGCCCCTCGATAAGGCGACGCAATTGCTTACTGCGCAAATTCGGCATAATTTTACCGCGTGAAGTCGCGCGACGAGCGACGATTTCGTGCGACCTTCACTCCATATCCCGGACATGAAGTGGGCGTGGCCTCGCTTCTCATGTGGACTGTACAAGCTTAAGTGAGGTCTATTTCAGTAGGATGCTGGGATGCTTCCGTCTTAGACATCTCTCGTCATCCTGTCCTGTGGTGGACAAAGACATGATTACATTTGTCTCAGAACGGGAATATTTCACTAAAGCACTGCCGTGGCCACGTTCAAATGGAGTACGCAGCCACGCCCTCCCCATCTCCGGGATAGAGTGTATTTTTCCGCTCTCCAGGTACGTGTCAACGACAAGGTAATTTGGTAGTATCGGACAGTTTTGCCGACATGCCTGGCGCGATCCTAGCTATAGAAAAACCAGTAGCAAATACGGCCTTGTCCGCGGTGGGGGGATGGGGCGTGTTAAGGGGATAGGTTTAGCCTAGCGCCTGCTCATTTTCTCTTTTTTCTCGGCAAGCTGAAGACCGCACTATATCGATCATTCACCACCAGTTGTCGCCTACCTGCTTCAAGTAGTGATGGAGAACGGGCTGGGCCGCGCAGCGGCAAGACCCCCCCCCCCCCCCCCTCACACACCTCTTCATCCGCAGTGAACAAGACGGTGTGGGTGGAAACGTACCCCTGATTTATCAATGTCCGGAAAATTGGCATCAACAATGTTGCCCGGTGCATTCGAATCTTCACCGGTGGCAACGTTTTTTGCGAACGGATTCGCCGGGCTGAAAAAAAATGCATTATTGGACCAATATTGCAGAAAATGGAAAAAGTACAGAAATGGATTTTCTGCCTACGAACTAACGCAGAGACAATAAAGCACTGCGTTTAGCGTGGAGATCTGTGCGTCGCTGCATTAGTTACGGGTCACATCATCAATGGAAAGTTTTGTTGAAAAACGGGAATTCGGGCATTGTTCGACCTGGAGGGGGCACTTTACGCAGCGCATTTTGTTGGTTCAGCTAACAATAAGTAACGGTCCCACTTGGTCAATTTTCTGTGAGCTTCGTGTGACGTTTGAGAAATTTGCTGCGCAATGCTGGTGCCTCACGAGCCCAATTGTGCCAAAATTGCGATTTTTTAACTGGCGTTCATACTAAACAGCCAGTTGCTTACCCGTTGACTGCAGCAGTGTGTCAGCTTCATTGGAAGGCCTCCAGAGTGGGGGGGGAGGAGGTGTAGTGCGTAAATCTACCTACATACCTTTGAGGATTATCTCGGCAACTTTTCTTGTAGGACGGGCAGAATTGTGCCGTGATTTCTGGATTATCGGTGTCTCCTGTGCAGTAGTACTCATAATTGACTCCGAACTTATCGCAGTACTCTTTGCGAGTGCCTTTGAAGCGATAGATTCCGGTACCGGCGCCGGAACTCATCCCCCCTTCTCTATCGCCGCCTGAGTCGTCACCCTAGAAAAATGTCATTTGATTCTTCACATCAGTTGCTATTATAGGTAGCTACCGGCTATAACTAGTACTAAAGTTGCATTTAGTTTTGTTGAGATTACTTCCAGAGCTGCTGAGTTCAGCCGCACGATCAATACATATGGATTGCACTATGAGATCGCTTTAGTCGCGCGACTAAAACTGCAAACTCTGAAGCAACTCAACAAACACTTAAACTCTCACATCGCAGTAAATCGAAGAGAACAGAGAAAGCGCTACAGTAACCAATGTCGATAGATTCCTATTAACTAAATTAATAAATAATTTTAGTAATTCTTAAGAAAAGATGAGAAGGAAGGCTCTGAAAAAAAGCGAATGAAAACTAACGTGACGTCATCAATGTTAAGTGAAAATTTTTTGCAGAAATGTCCAGTAGATTAGCACTTCGCTTGGAAACATTTTTTCCTCAGGGGCGTTATAGAATGAAGCTCCGATCTGAGTAAAGCATCAATAAAAGCATGACAGAGGCCAAGAAGCACTGGTGGCGGTTGGGAGGTCCGTCTTGCGGCGAAGCGGCGGAAGGGGCTTTGAAAATTACATAGGCTGTTCAGCGTTTGCACCAGGGTTTTATTTACACTAGTGTGCAAAACTTAGGGACGAAAGCAACTTTCAATTACTGTGCCTCTGCCAGAGAGAGAACCTTAACGATATTGTACAGAAAGCAACTGACAGAAACTCGGAATAAGACGAATTGTTATGACATTTTTATTCAACCATGTCGATTACACATAAGTCTTCAACCATTTATCCTGGTACTACAAAAGAAGTTACACGGATCCTAATAGGGTGTGTGATCACCACGGACAGCAATACATGCTCTGCACCGCGATCCCATACTCTCCACGAGGTTGGTAATGAGTTCCTGGGGCAGGGCATTCCACTCCTCAATCAGTGCATTTGACAATTGCTGGATCGTCATTGGTGGCATTGTTGGTCGTGCTGCAATGCGTCTACCCAGTGCATCCCACACGTGCTCGATGGGATTTAGGTCGGGGGAACGGGCGGGCCACTCCATTCGCCGGATATCCTCTCGTTCTAGAAGCTCCTCCACCTGTGCTGTTCGATGCGGTCGCGCATTGTCATCCATGAAAATGAAGTCAGGGCCGATTGCAGCTCTGAAAAGACGGACATGATGTAGGAGAACCTCGTCGCAGTAACGCTGACTGGTGAGGGTTCCATGCTCAAAAATCTGGAGGTCAGTACGGCCATGCAACATGATGCCTCCCCATACCGTAGCACCGGCCCGCCCGGGCCAGAACTACTTCGACCACGCATGTGATCACGTTCGACAATGTTTCCGGGGGAGTTGCGTGTTCCCACCTCTCGCCATATGAGGGTGCGTCCAGAATCACTGCTCAGACTGAACCTGCTCTCATCCGAAAAGAGCACACGGCTCCATTCCTCATCGGTCCATTCGCCATGCTCCTGGCACCACCGTAAACGGTCTCGCCGATGCGCGGGGGTCAAAGGAACACAACGTAACGGTCGTCGGGCGAAGAGACCACCACCATGCAGTCGTCTTGCCACTGTAGTGCGTGAGATGGCTTGCCCTAGAGTCCTGTTAAACGTCGTTGCAATAGCCGAAGCCGACTGACGAGGATCTCTTCTTGCCTGCTGCACAATGTAGCGGTCGTCCCTTGGTGTAGTTGTCCTTGGTCGGCCACCTCCTCGTCTTCGGGCAGCAGTACCAAAGGTTCGGAACGCTCTCCATGCACGTGAAACAACGCTGTGAGCGATACCGAACTCCTGGGCTACACTCGTCATGGTTCGACTTCTGAGTTTACCTATGATCCTTCCTCGAGTGAAGTCATCCAGATGCTCTCTTGACATGATGTATCGAAGGATACTACCACAGTTCTTTGCAGCTACTCGTTGATTGAGAAAAAATTTTTTTCATACCCGTAGACTGCCTCGATTTGCGCGGTCGGCCATATTTGGCACTTTATTCAAGCTCTTCTTCCACCGAGAAAAGTCTAGCTTCCTGTGCATATCCCTTAGGCGAGTGGCAACATGCTCCCACACTTTCATTTACTTCCACCCAGTCATTAGTGTTTTATGTTACTTTATCCATCTCGTCCCTAAGTTTTGCACACCAGTGTAATTAGTGCGAGCGTACCTCGTGTGTCTATGTTTGACATTTAGGAAGCTCTCTTGTTTTTTTTTGCAGGGCATAGGGTGCCCTATGGAATGATCCCAACCGCATAGAGGAAAAGTGAGGGTAGTTCGCGTAATAAGTAGTGTCGTTGGGAAAAAATGTTCGCTTCCATATATCCATGTTTTATGCGTAATGCATGCAGGTTTTGATTTATTCATTCATTCAATTATTTGCCCGCCTTTCATATGCACACATATGGGATAAGGGTCAAAATCACAAAGATGCTCTTAATCGGGTCAACGAAGCCTTTCATCCATGTGGGAAGCTTGTTATTAGACTATTCTGGGAGGGTAAACATACCCCTCCTTTCACCACTCATTCCAACCAAGTCATTATGAGTCCGGATGTATCTCAAAAGTGGAATCCTGGACAGGGTCGCATCGCCAAGCGGAGCACATCATTGGTTTGGGGATTTTAGTCGCAGTCCATAATGATCACTCCCTTTTATTTGGGGGGGGGGTTTGTACGACCCTCCCTCCTCCCCCACCCCCTCCCCCCCGCTCCGGCGCCTTCTGTCCTCTCATCAATGCAGCCGTCGAGCAGGAGGGGGGGGGTTAAAGCAAATGTGAAACAGGAAAAGCCGCGAGGGCAACAGCGACTCCCCCCTTCTAGCCAATTCTCAGACTTTTCCGCAACTTTCTGCACTTCTTCCAGAAATTTCCCAAAAACTATTCCCTACTTTTCCCCAAAAATTTTGCTGACGAGCGGGGGCGGGTATATAATGAAACAGGAAAATCACGAAAAGTCAACCACCACTCCCACCACTCCTAGAAAGGCCAGAAAGTAAATACGACCCCCCCCCCCCTCCCAACAATGAGCAAAGTACGAAGCGCCACCCCTTTCAACGTCTGTGAGCGAAAAATCAGCTAAATCAAAATAAAATTTTCTCAGCCCCAATACGACCCCCCCCTCCTGGCTGTCAGATACGACCCGCCTGTTGGGGAAAAAACGATGTACCCTGATTCAAAGGAGCCACTAGTCAACCCCAGGTGCTCCCTCGTGGTTCCGTTAGATTGAGTGTTCTGGTAAAAAAATAAAAAATAAATAAGAATATTTACTTCATCCGAAGAGAAACAGCTCCTTCTCCGCTGTCAAATGATCAGTTAGAAACAATAACTCAAGGCATGGGAACGGATAGGTGCAAGGAACACTGACGTCATTGTTCACCCAAGACTACCTAACTGTAATGCACTGAAAACAACTGGGAACATGTTTAAAGTGCGCAGTAATGAAGTAATAGTACCATCCAAAAATAGTTCTAAAAAGTTTGCACTAATGAGTAAGACTTCAGAGATCAAATTGTCTAGGTCACTGTGTTCCAATGGCTTGGATTTTCGTAGGTGGCGGCCCAGGGCGCAGCTCGGCGACGGAAGGGGGGTATTTTGCTTCCCGTCAATGTGTCACCCATCTAGATAGCCCTTTACTGAGTTGACACGTCTCACCATGGCGAGCTTGCTCCAGCTTCATAACAGTTCACAAGTTTCACAAGAGTGGACTTTAAACCGGAAAGTAGTGGCAGCATGTGGAAAGTGAAAATGGCCCCGCCCCCCCTCGTCGGCGATCTGTGGGCGGATAGTTCCTACAAAGATACCGTGTCTTGACTGAAAATAAATTAAGAGGCTTATTTTGCGACGACTCGCGGGACTGAATCGGCGCGTGCGTCAATCCCTAGCTGACTCTGATCATATCTTTTGCGTCAGCAGTCAGATTCTGGTGGCAAATGTCGTGACGGATCACGCATACAACGCCGCCTTCACCTCGGACCTTCTAAAGCGAAACATTGTAGTGTTCCCTCGCCGTTTTGCCGTCAGGGTAAATTTCGATCTCATTGCTCTTATGGGGGTTTCCCAATTACCGGCAGATAATCTGCGCCTCGTTGTAGCGTTCCAAGGTAGAGCTTAGAAAATTAGAGATTTGTAGGCAGGATCATTTAGGAGATTTCGGCTGAAAAAATCCTAAGATAGCGGCCATAACTCGCATTCGGCGACATAGAGTCGCAGGCGGGACCGTCGACTATTTGCCCTCCTCCAGGAGAGGGGGAGGGGTAAACCCTTTGTGACCGAATGTGGTTATCTTCGGAAGAAAGTGTAAGGGCGTCCAGACACTATCCTGCAAATGAGAGAGTGAAGGGGCATGAATTTAACCGTAGCCAGGTGAGCCTTTTTCCGCCCTTTTGGTGTGGGATCAGATGGTAATCAGTCGAGGGGAAAAGGCGCCCTGGCTGCGCTCCAATCCTTGCCCCCTCACAGGCCCTCTCGTTTGCAGCGCATAATGGACCTGGTCAACATGAATCAAAAATGACGGCACTACCTCGTGGACAACGGCACGTCCTGAGAACGACTTTGTTCCCCTCTCGCCGCCCCAAGCCCATCGGAGACTATCAGAACCAGTAAAATTGACACGCCGCTGATAGGGGGGTATAGGCGCTGTTCGGCGACGGGGGGGGGAGGCATTTTGGCAGCTTCCTTGTTTCACCAGTTCCGTTACCATAGGTCCTCACTCAAGAGAACCTGTAAAACTTTGCTGAAGCTAGGAGAAGCTCCATCCGCCACCATTTTAAAAACCTACTAATTTTCAAAAGGCTCGCTCGATGGCTCGTCAGTCTATGGAAAGTGGCAAAAAGACAAAATGCCCCCCTCCCTCTAACTGCGCCGGGGTATATAGTGCGTCTGAAAGGGAGCTTTAACAACCAAAAGAACTTTCCGCTGGGCCAGCGACGAATATGACCCCCCCCCGCTGGCATTTCACAGTAGGCGTGTTCCGTTCGCTTCCTGAACTCCGGAAGTTGCCGTAACGTACACCTACCAAATCTTAGTTTACCAACCGAAGTCTTTTAGCGTCAATTTGCGGTACAGCTTGATGATCCATTGGCACCTTCCATATTTCTCCTTCTATTTTTTCATTCTGGGCGTAGTTCGGTTTTGGTGGGGGGTGCACTAATGGTATTCAGAGGAGCTTGTACAGGCTACATTGTCAAGACTTGTGAGTTCCTGTCTCTGAAGTAGTTTACTTGTACCAGTTCACACCTAGGGTTTGCAGATCTCACAAAATAGAGTCCTGCTAATTGACATGAACCAGTAAAAAACTCCCTTTCCAAGCCGATCAGCTCCTCATTTTGGGCCTCATTGATGACGTCACCACACTGAACTTTCATTAAGTAGCTAACTAGTCTACAACTATCCTAGAAATCTACAGCCAGCCTACTCGTACCTTATCATTTCCTCCAAGAAACGATGCCGACGATTTCAGTCTAAAAACGATTTTATTTGAAACGTAAACGATACTTTGTACAACGAGATCCACGTTATATGCGTTCAAAACACCACTGATTGTTGGATGGGGGGAGCCGGAAAACGACGTCATTGGCGGCGAAACCTCTTCCCTTCCCTCCTCTCAGCCGTCATAAAAGGCGGAGCGTCGTTTTCTGATCCGCCCATCCGACAATCCCCGACGATGGCTTTGAGAAACATAGGATATTCTGGAAAATGAACAAATAGAACATAATAGCATGCAGAGAATATTCAAGGAAACTGATGAATAACTGAATTTTCTAGCATGAGATCAGTTAAGCCGTCAATAGAGTAAGTCGATCTAGGAAGCGATGAACATTGCAATCCATGGTGGATGCAATCTCACAGGTCCCATCTGAGCTATTCTACTGCTAGTTGTCTGTCACCACTAGGCCGTGCTACCTACGAGTTGATCTTATGCGGGCAATTGGTACGGAATGATCGGCAAAATTTCTCGTGTCCTGACGACTGATCACCGGCACAATAGAAGTTATAGTTCTCCGAGAAATCGTCACAGTATTTCTGTACTTTAGGATCCTGCAAAGAAATTTTTTTAGCTACGGTAAAGATATTAAAGCTGAGACTGTGCCTTCAACTATCCGCAGTCTGAGAAGTACGGTTGGAGACGAACGGGAGATAGTCAGATAATGGATGTGAGCTTTGGAGATGGCACGGGAAGAGAAAGACGCTCATAAAGCGAAGGAAAGAAAGAGGAAGGAATTGAAAACAGAGGCCTAGGAGTAAGACAAGGAAAAGTAGAGAAGCACGAATTTTAAGAAGAAGG
>MU943844.1:0-15583 GCA_036418165.1 Cooperia oncophora | reverse complement strand
AAAAGCAAATAGTGCCAAACATTTTTCTCTGAGGCAGAGACGACCGGTCCCCTCTCTACAGCAGCCAGCTAGGACCACGCGTGCTGGGGATCCCCAATGAACGCCTTGACTGCGTTCATACTTTGCGGCAGCGTTCACCAGCGACTATCAGCGTTTCGGGCGTGTGCCAGCGACTAGGAAAGTATAAGTATCGATCCAGAGAACGGCAGCGTCTACCAGCGTCCGCCAGCGACCATCAGCACCTCTAGGAAATAGGAACGTCCGTATATCGATCTAGCGTCTACCAGCATCTACCAGCGTCCGTCAGCGACCAGCGTCTCGCGGGGCTAGGAAAGTAGAGATATCGATCTGGCGTCTACCAGCGTCACCACCATCCACCAGTATCCGTGAGTACGGTATTGTGCATTAGTACGGTGCGATAGCACACGCTACAATTTCACGACACCTGAGCCACCTGTCTCCTCCGCCCTACTTTCCCATACTCTATCAGCAGTCTGCTACCCTTTCTCCCATACTCTCTACTCCTGGTCGCTGGTGGATGCTGCCATTCGCTAGATCGATATCTATACTTTCCTAGTCCCTCGCGACGCTGATGGTCGCTGGTGGACGCTAGTAGGCGCTGGTGGACGCTGCCATTCGCTAGATCGACACTTTCCTAGTCGCTGACGCTGACGGACGCTGGTGGACGCTGCCGCAATGTATGAACGCAGCTTAACGTTCCCTGATTGCTGCGAATGATCATCTGATTAGTCAGAACAAAAGGCAAATCTGGGCGGCAAGCCATCTAACCCTAGACCCTAGAGTAGCATAAGAGTTTTCATATCCACCTGAACGCTGTTGCAGGTGGTGTCAACGAGTACTGCGAAAAATTTGTCAAACAGTTTGAGCACTTCTGCACGGGTGCAGAACGTTCGGAATTCGCAAAAACCAGTTCGGAATTCTGCAAATCCTTCCGCGACAGCTGCCATCAGTCAACGACCTCGGCAATGTCGGCAGTTTCGTCGGCAATTTCTGAAGCTCCAACAAAACCGGGTTCTTCGGGGGCTCCAGAAGCTATGGAAACCATGGAGGCAGAAACAGAGGCTACTGAAGCTAAAGCAGTTGCAGAAGCTCCACCCCAAATAGTTGCTGAACTGCCAAAAAATGCTGCTACTGAAGCAGCTGAATCTGCTAAAACTGCAGATTTCAAAGGTGAGGCAAACTTCTCAAGGTCTTATAGTAGCTGCAGATTAGTTATGTAACCGTTGCAGTTGGTTAGAGAAGGGGTCGTATTTGGCTGCTGAGGAAGGGCGGGATCGTATTGGGGAGGAATTTCCCACGTGTAGAGTAGAGTAGGAGTTTTCGGCTAAGGAGGGGGGGGCATTTGACACTTGAGCTGCTTCCCGTTGTCGTGTTCATCGCTTTACTAGAGTTGACAAATAGTTTCTACAGTACTTTCTCGAGTAATATAGCTTCATGGCTTCACAAGATTACATAAACCTCATACTTGGACGTGAGAAGCAGCAAAGGCGCAAAATGCCCCCCCCCTGGCCGAACTGCGCCTAGTTTTCACATCCACTCAATCGCTGTTGCAGGTGGTGTCAACGAGTACTGCGAAAAATTTGCCAAACAGTTTGAGCACTTCTGCACGGGTGCAGAACGGTCGGAATTCGCAAAGAAAAGTTCGGAGTTCTGCAAGTCCTTCCGCGATAGCTGTCATCAATCAACGTCTTCGGCAATGTCGGCAATTTCTGAAGAATCGGCACAACCGGGTTCTTCCGAAGCTACGGAAACCATGGAATCTCCGAAATCGTCAGAAGGCATGCCGCCGGAAACCATGGAATCTCCGAAATCGTCAGAAGGCATGCTGCCGGAAACCATGGAATCTTCGAAATCGTCAAAAAGCATGCCGCTTTCTGTATCACCACCGGAACCTCCGCCAGCACCAAAAAGCCCCGAGTCGCCAGGCTGCGTCGAGCAAAGAGCGTATGGGCCTAAACACGTACCGTCTACACTGATTACTGCTCACCTATAGAATCATTTTCAGTGGAACACCTGAAGAAATCGATGACACTGAAGAGCTTCCTGATTCGGAAGAACATGGGGCAGGTGCACAAAGCAGTACTGAACAGGGAAAGCAGGACAAGGAGTCCAGTATGGTAAGGGAGATTATGTGCTCGTCTCTCCGTCCATGTATCTCTCCATTGTCCTTTTGTCTCCCTACTATTCCTAACTTCGCCTTATCTCTCCATTTTACTCTATCTCTCTTCTTAGGTACAGCTCTCCAGTCCTTCCCACTTTTCCTCTGTCCCCTCTGCCCCATTTACCACCCTAGCTCTACCTGTTTCTCTCAACCGGGAGACGGGCAAGAAATCGTAAATTGCCGCATCGTCGCGCGCGGCAATGGGTGCGACGTTTCCTTAATTTGCGCTACCCTTTCAATTGAAGCTTCGGAGATAAGGACATGATAGAGACTAATGTCTATTTTTGGTCATAAATTGTCTATTCTCGACCAATCTCTGAAATCGTCGTCATTAGCAGGCGCGACGTCGCACGCGAGGACCACCGCGGCGAATTACAATTCCCTTGCCACACCCTCTTCTGAATCTTCAGTTTGTCCAGTTCTTTCTCTTTCTCTGCCTTTCTATCCTTCACACAATGTCTACCTGCCTGCCTGTTTCAGCCTTACTTCTTTCCACCATAATCTTTTTCTTCCTCTTCTCTCTCTAGTATCTCTTTCCACAGTACTCCCTCTCTCTTTGTCTTCTCTCTCTCTCTCTCTCTAGCAATCTATCTCTTAGTGAGGGTCCTCCCATTCTCTACCTTCTCGGTAATCTGATCCTCTCTGGGTTTACCTTACTCCTTTTCGCTCTTCCTCAGTTTCTCCGCTTCTGCCATTTTTACTTATTAATCTTAAATCGTTCGCCTTTATCTTGCACTTCACAATATCCTTAATTTACAGTGTTTTTCGTTGCAGACGTGGGAGCGTGTCAGGGGCGGGGTTTGACGCGGCGCTAGCCCGCTTTCCACCAATAGTAAAAGCGGGCAAGCAACAACAACTGGTGGAAAACGGGCTGAAGCCGTTGCGTAGCGGGCAGCGCAAGCTCCCTGACACGGCACAGCAACTGTAGCGAACAAGACTGCATACTGTACCTTACCATTTCACATGCCCTTCCCTTACCCGCTTCTGCATTTTTCATGCTTTTACAGCTACTTTTCTATACTTTCCTTCCTTCCACTTCTTTCTCTGTCCTTCTTCTTAACACTCGTGTGTCTCTACTTCGCCTTCTTCTTTACTCCTAGGCCTCTGTTTTCGTTCCTCCTCTTTCTTTCCTTCGCTTTATGAGCGTCTTTCTCTTCCCGTGCCATCTCCAAAGCTCACATCCATTATCTGACTATCTCCCGTTCGTCTCCAACCGTACTTCTCAGACTGCGGATAGTTGAAGGCACAGTCTCAGCTTTAATATCTTTACCGTAGCTAAAAAAATTTCTTTGCAGGATCCTAAAGTACAGAAATACTGTGACGATTTCTCGGAGAACTATAACTTCTATTGTGCCGGTGATCAGTCGTCAGGACACGAGAAATTTTGCCGATCATTCCGTACCAATTGCCCGCATAAGATCAACTCGTAGGTAGCACGGCCTAGTGGTGACAGACAACTAGCAGTAGAATAGCTCAGATGGGACCTGTGAGATTGCATCCGCCATGGATTGCAATGTTCATCGCTTCCTAGATCGACTTACTCTATTGACGGCTTAACTGATCTCATGCTAGAAAATTCAGTTATTCATCAGTTTCCTTGAATATTCTCTGCATGCTATTATGTTCTATTTGTTCATTTTCCAGAATATCCTATGTTTCTCAAAGCCATCGTCGGGGATTGTCGGATGGGCGGATCAGAAAACGACGCTCCGCCTTTTATGACGGCTGAGAGGAGGGAAGGGAAGAGGCGCGCCAATGACGTCGTTTTCCGGCTCCCCCCATCCAACAATCAGTGGTGTTTTGAACGCATGTAACGTGGATCTCGTTGTACAAAGTATCGTTTACGTTTCAAATAAAATCGTTTTTAGACTGAAATCGTCGGCATCGTTTCTTGGAGGAAATGATAAGGTACGAGTAGGCTGGCTGTAGATTTCTAGGATAGTTGTAGACTAGTTAGCTACTTAATGAAAGTTCAGTGTGGTGACGTCATCAATGAGGCCCAAAATGAGGAGCTGATCGGCTTGGAAAGGGAGTTTTTTACTGGTTCATGTCAATTAGCAGGACTCTATTTTGTGAGATCTGCAAACCCTAGGTGTGAACTGGTACAAGTAAACTACTTCAGAGACAGGAACTCAGAAGTCTCGACAATTGTAGCCTGTACAAGCTCCTCTGAATCATTATGCACCCCCACCAAACCGAACTACGCCAGAATGAAAAAATAGGAAGGAGAAATATGGAGAAGGTAGTCCAATGGATTCAAATCAAGCTGTACCGCAAATTGAGCGTAAAAGACTTCAGCGTTCGGTAAACTAAGATGTTGCGTAGTGTACCGTTACGGCAACTTCCGGAGTGTCAGAAGCGAACGGAAATACGGGCGGGGGGGGCCTTACTGTCGAAATCAGCGCGGGGGCATTATTCGTCGCTGGCCCAGACGGAAAGTTCTTTTGGTTAGTTAGAAGCTCCCTTTCAGACGCCGCATATATACCCACGCGCAGTTAGAGGGGGGGCATTTTGTCTTCTGCCACTTTCCATAGACTGACGAGCCATCGGGAGCCTTTGAAAACTTAGTAGGTTTTATTAATGGTGCGGGATGAAGTTCTCTAGCTTTCAGAAGAAGTTTACAAGGTCTCTCTTGAGTGAGACCTATGCTAACGAACTGGTGAAACAAACGAAGCGTGCAAATGCCTCCCCCCTCCCCGTCGCCGAAACAGCGCCGTATACCGCCCTATCAACAGGCCAGACACGTGGTCAATTTTACTGGTTCTGATAGGCGCCGATGGGCAGTGGAGCGCGGCGAGGGGGAATAAGAGTCGTTCTCAGGACGTGCAGCTGCCACGAAGTAGTGCCGTCATTTGTGATCATGTTGACCAAGTCATTATGCTCTTAAAGACAGCCGGCTGCTGAGGGGGCAAGGATTGGAGCTGCAGCATAGGCGCCTTTTCCCCTCGATAGATACCATTTTGCATCTTCAGACCAAAAGGCGAAAAGGCCTCACCATGGCACGGTTTAAATTCAATGCCCCTCACTCTCTCATTTGCAGGATAGTGTCTGGACGCCCTTACACTTTCTTCCGAAGATAACCACATTTGGTCCCAAAGGTTTACCCCTCCCCCTCCCTGGAGGAGCGGGCAAATGCGTCGACAGCGTCCCGCTAGCGACTCTTGTCGAATGTGGAGTTATAGGCCGCTATCTATAGGATTTGTTATCAGAAATCTCCTAATGGATCCTGCCTCACAAATCTTTGATTTCTAAAGGCGTCACCTTGGAACGCTACAACGAGGCGCAGATTATCTGTCGGTAATTGGGAAACCCCCATAAGAGCAATGAGATCGAAATTCACCCTGACGGCAAAACGGGCGAGGGAACACTACAATGTTCCTGGTTAGAAGGTCTGAGGTGGAAGGCGGCGTTATATGCGTGGCATCGCGTCCACCACATTTGCACCAGTAACCTAACTGCTATGACCAACAAGATAATGATCACGCAGTCAGCTAGGGAAGTGACGCCACGCGCCGACTCAGTCCCGCGCAGTCGTCGCAAATAAGCTCTTATTATTTCAGTCAAGACACGGGTATCTTTCGGTAGGAAACTAGCCGCCGCCGCAACAGATCGCGACGAGGGGGGGGGCATTTTGCACTTCCACTGCTTCACTACTTCCGGTTTACAAGTCTCACTCTGGTGAAACTTGTGAACTGTTATGAAGCTGGAGCAAGCTCGCCATTGACGTGAGACGTCGTCAAAACTCCAGTAAAGAGCTATCAAATGGGGTGCACACATGACGCGGAAGCAAAATTACCCCCACTTCCGTCGGCCGAGCTGCTGGGCCTGGCCGCCATTTAGTACGAAAATCCCAAGCCATTGGAACACAGTGACCTAGACAATTTGATCTCTGAAGTCTTACTCATTAGTGCAAACTTTTTAGAACTATTTTTGGATGTTACTATTACTTCATTACTGCGCACTTTAAACATGTTCCCAGTTGTTTTCAGTGCATTACAGTTAGGTATATTTGGACGAGCCACGTGAACAACTGACGTCAGTGTTCCCTCACGCTATCCGTTCCCATGCCCTTGAAGTTATCGTTTCTAACTGACACCCCCCCCCCCCCCCCGCCCCCCTTTGACAGCGGAGCAAAGGAGCTGTTCGCTTCGAAATGAAGTTAAATTTCTGATTTAATTTATTTAATTTTTTATATTCGCAATACTAATCTAACGGAACCACGAGGGAGCACCTGGGGTTGACTAGTGGCTCTTTTGAATCAGGGTACATCGTTTTTTCCCAAACAGGGGGTCGTATTTGGCCAGCCAGGAGAGGGGGGGGTCGTATTTGGGCTGGGAAAAATTTATTTTGATAGCTGATTTTTCTCGCTTCACAGACGTTGTAAAGGGGGGGGTTCAACTGTACTTGCTGGAAGGCGGGCGGGGGGGTCGTATTCACTTTCGGGCGATTTCTAGGAGTGGTGGGGAGTGGTGGTGACTTTTCGATGATTTCCTGTTTCATATAATACCCGCCGGCCGCATCTCAGGCAAATTTTTACGCAAAAAAGTAGTCGGAACGTTTTTGGGAAATTTCGGAAGAAGTGGCAGGAAGTTGGGAAAAGTCTGAAAATTGGTAGAAGGGGGGAGTCGTATTGTCTCCGGCTTTTCCTGTTTCACATGTGCTTTAACCCCCCCCCCCTCCTGCTCGACGGCTCGATTTGATGAGCAGCGGACAGAGGCGCCGGAAGGGGCGGGGGGGGATCGTACAACCACCCCCCCCCAAAAAAAAAAAGGGAGGTCGATCATATGGACTGGACTAAATCCCCAACCCAAGATGTGCTCCGCTTTGGATGCGACCTGCCAGGATTCCACTTTGGATCACGATCGGACTACCAATGACTTGGTCTGAATGAGTGCTAAGAAGTGTATGTTTACCCTCCCGAATAGTCTAATACCCAAGCTTGCCCACATGATGGAAGGCTTCGTTGACCCGATTAAGAGCATCTTTGTGATCTGACCCTTATCCATCTGTGTGCATATGAAAGGCGGGCAAATAATGAATGAATGAATAAATCAAAACCTGCATGCATTACGCATAAAACATGGATATATGGAAGCGAACCATTTTTTCCCAACGACACTACTTATTTACGCGAACTACCCTCACTTTTCCTCTATGCGGTTGGGATCATTCCATAGGGCACCCTATGCCCTGCAAAAAACAAGAGAGCTCCTAAATATCAACATAAGACACGCGAAGGCACGCTCGCCATTAATTACACTGGTGTGCAAAACTTAGGGACGAGATGGATAAAGTAACATAAAACACTAATGACTGGGTGGAAGTAAATGAAAGTGTGGGAGCATGTTGCCACTCGCCTAAGGGATATGCACAGGAAGCTAGACTTTTCTCGGTGGAAGAAGAGCTTGATAAAGTGCCAAATGTACGGCGCCGACCGCGCAAATCGAGGCAGTCTATGGGTATGAAAAAAAATTTTTTTCTCAATCAACGAGTAGCTGCAAAGAACTGTGGTAGTATCCTTCGATACATCATGTCCCGAAGAGAGCATCTGGATGACTTCACTCGAGGAAGGATCATAGGGAAACTCGAAGAAGGTCGAACCATGACGAGTGTAGCCCAGGAGTTCGGTATCGCTCACAGCGTTGTTTCACGTGCATGGAGAGCGTTCCAACCTTTTGGTACTGCTGCCCGAAGACGAGGAGGTGGCCGACCAAGGACAACTACACCAAGGGACGACCGCTACATTGTGCAGCAGGCAAGAAGAGATCCTCGTCAGTCGGCTTCGGCCTATCAGCCCAACGGACGTTTAACAGGAGTCTAGGGCAAGCCATCTCACGCCCCACATACAGCTGGCAACAAGGACGACTCGCATGGTCGGTAGTCTCTTCGCCCAGACGACCGTTACGTTCGTTCCTTTTGATTCCTTCGGCGATCGGCGACCGTTTACGGTGGTGCCAGGAGCATGGCGAATGGACCGATGAGGAATGGAGCCGTGTGCTCTTTTCGGATGAGAGCAGGTTCAGTCTGAGCAGTGAATTCTGGACGCACCCTCATATAGCGAGAGGTGGGAACACGCAACTCCCCCGGAAACATTGTCGAACCCTTGTCGTACTGGTGTCAAGTTTTGTTTGTTATGGTATGGGGAGGCATCATGTTGCATGGCCGTACTGACCTCCAGATTTTTGAGCATGGAACCCTCACCAGTCAGCGTTACTGCGACGAGGTTCTCCTACATCATGTCCGTCTTTTCAGAGCTGCAATCGGCCCTGACTTCATTTTCATGGATGACAATGCGCGACCGCATCGAACAGCACAGGTGGAGGAGCTTCTAGAACGAGAGGATATCCGGCGAATGGAGTGGCCCGCCCGTTCCCCCGACCTAAATCCCATCGAGCACGTGTGGGATGCACTGGGTAGACGCATTGCAGCACGACCAAATGCGCCAATGACTGACGATCCAGCCAATTTGTACAATGCCACTGAGTTGCAGGAGTGCGATGCCTGCCCCAGCGAACTTCATTGCCACCTCGCTGGCACGACTATGCGGATCGCTTGGTGCAAGAAGCATGTATTGCTTGTCCGGACGGTAGATCACACACCCTCCTTAGCGATCCATTAACTTCCTTTTGTCCACGTACCAGGATTAATCATGAACGACTTCGTCGCTGATAATCGACATGGTTGAATAAAAATGTCATAACAATTCGTCTTATTCCGAGTTTCTGTCAGTTGCTTTCTGTACAATATCGCTAAGGTTCTCTCTTCGGGCAGAGGCACCAGTAATGAAGTTGCTCTTCGCTCCCTCAAGTACTTTTGCACACTAGGTAACATAAAACCCTGGCCCCTGCAAACGCTGAAACAGCGTATGTATTTCAAAGCCCCTTCCGCCCGCCTTTCGCCCGCAAGACGGACCACCGCAACCGCCTACTCAAGTTGCTTCCTTGCGCCTCTGTCCATGCTTTTATTTGATGCTTTACTCAGATCGAGCTTCATTCTATAACGCCTGAGGAAAAACAATGTTTCAAGCGAACCGCTGCTAATCCTACTGGACATTCTGCAAAAAAAGTTTTTCTATCTTCAACATTGATGGACCGTTCACGTAGTTTCATCGCTTTTTTCAGACCTTTCCTTTTCTTCATCTTTCCTCAAGAATTACTAAATCTATTATTTAATTTATCTATAGGAATCTATCGACATTGGTTACTGTAGCGCTTTCTCTGTTCTCTTCGATTTACTGCGATGTGAGAGTTTAAGTGTTTGTTGAGTTGCTTCAGAGTTTGCAGTTTTAGTCGCGCGACTAAAGCGATCTCATAGTGCAATCCATATGTATTGATCGTGCGGCTGAACTCAGCAGCTCTCTGGAAGTAATCTCAACAAAACTAAATGCAACTTTAGTACTAGTTATAGCCGGTAGCTACCTATAATAGCAACTGATGTGAAAAATCAAATGACATTTTTCTAGGGTGAAGACTCAGGCGGCGATAGTGAAGGGGGGATGAGTTCCGGCGCCGGTACCGGAATCTATCGCTTCAAAGGCACTCGCAAAGAGTACTGCGATAAGTTCGGAGTGAATTATGAGTACTACTGCACAGGAGACACCGATAATCCAGAAATCACGGCACAATTCTGCCCGTCCTACAAGAAAAGTTGCCGAGATAATCCTCAAAGGTATGTAGGTAGATTTACGCACTACACCTCCTCCCCCCCCACTCTGGAGGCCTTCCAATGAAGCTGACACACTGCTGCAGTCAACGGGTAAGCAACTGGCTGTTAGTATGAACAGCGTAGAGTTAAAAATCGCAATTTGGCACAATTTGGCTCGGTGGGGGCACCACATGATACGCAGCTAAGCTTATACAAACCCCCTTGTGAACCTGTAAACTCCTGTGACCAATTCACTCGAGCAATTTCTCAACGTCACAGAAGCTCACAGATATGACCAAAGTGGGACCCGTTACTTATTGTTAGCATGAACCAACAAAAGGTGGCGTAAGTGCGCAATGCCCCCTCCGAGTCGAACAATGCCCCGAATTCCGTTTTTCTAACAAACTTTCCATTTTCGTATGATGTAACCCATAACTAATGCAGGACCAACTAATGCAACAGATCTCCACGTTGAACGCAGTGCTTTATTGTCTCTGCGTTAGTTCGTAGGCAGAAAATCCATTTCTGTACTTTTTCCATTTTCTGCAATATTGGTCCAATAATGCATTTTTTTCAGTCCGGCGAATCCGTTCGCAAAAAACGTTGCCACCGGTGAAGATTCGAATGCACCGGGCAACATTGTTGATGCCAATTTTCCGGACATTGATAAACCAGGGGTACGTTTCCACCCACACCGTCTTGTTCACTGCGGATGAAGAGGTGTGTGAGGGGGGGGGAGGAGTTTGGCGCGCCGCCAGCCCGTTCTCCATCACTACTTGAAGCAGGTAGGCGACAACTGGTGGTGAATGATCGATATAGTGCGGTCTTCAGCTTGCCGAGAAAAAAGAGAAAATGAGCAGGCGCTAGGCTAAACCTATCCCCTTAACACGCCCCATCCCCCCACCGCGGACAAGGCCGTATTTGCTACTGGTTTTTCTATAGCTAGGATCGCGCCAGGCATGTCGGCAAAACTGTCCGATACTACCAAATTACCTTGTCGTTGACACGTACCTGGAGAGCGGAAAAATACACTCTATCCCGGAGATGGGGAGGGCGTGGCTGCGTACTCCATTTGAACGTGGCCACGGCAGTGCTTTAGTGAAATATTCCCGTTCTGAGACAAATGTAATCATGTCTTTGTCCACCACAGGACAGGATGACGAGAGATGTCTAAGACGGAAGCATCCCAGCATCCTACTGAAATAGACCTCACTTAAGCTTGTACAGTCCACATGAGAAGCGAGGCTTCAGGTCCGGGATATGGAGTGAACGTCGCCACGAATCATCGTCGGCTCGTCGCGCGAAGCTTCACCGCGATAAAATTATGTCACGAATTTGCGCCATGTAAGGTCAATTGCGTCGTGGTAAAAGAGGAAGATAGGAATACGCCCGCCTTTCCCAGTGGGGTATAACTCTCTCATCAAGGGCTTGTCAGAGAAAGAAGCACGTCAGTCACAAAGGTTTCTGTGGGCTCCGCCGCGCCAACGCTCACGCGGAATGTGATGAACTTTCAATTCTGGCTCCATTTCAGAAAGGAAGAGGACAGGGAGGAAGAAAGAAGGTTCCAAAGACGAAAATACAAGTGAGTTGCGTGGAAAAAAACTGTTTCGGGACCGCAGTTAACGGCTGAAGCTCGCGCGTATCTTTTTAGAAAACCAGGCACGGCCTGATTGCGACGCGTCGATCTATCCCCACTGTACTGCGATTGGCAGGAATGTGACTACGGGAGCGCCACGGTAATGCCGTATGTTGGGCAAGAAATTCTGCAATCCACCTCCACTGCCGTTGTTCCTACAGACTTGCAGGTAGCCTTCCAATATTTATTCAAAATTTCTCCACAATCGACACCTATTTTTCCAGACATGTGGTATTCGGGATGTCCCAAATATGAACGCTACCACTATGCTTCTCAGTTCATCTACTCGAAAGCAGAAAAGGGCAAGAAAGTTGGTGAGTTGAGAAGAGAAGCTTGACTTCGATAGCTGGTGACCCACGAACAGAGCACGTCCTGCCGCCGAGGAAAATCGCCCCCTCCTCCCCTGCCTATACCCAACCTTCAACTTTTCCCAGCAGCTTTCTAAACCGAATTTTCCGAAAATTTCCGTAACACCAAAGTACACCCCCCCCCGCTGGGCATGCCCCCGCGTACGACGTGGTCTGTTCACGGATGGTCCAGTAGGTGCTTTACCCGTCTATCTGTTATAGCTCACTGGGCTATTTGCACGAGGACCATCATCAAGCCAGACGTGCTGTTTGCGTCGCCCCCCGCACGCAACTAAACCAACAAAACCGTGATGATAATCGCAGCTGCTCCAGCATGGCTCGCGTTGTGATCATTTCCTGAAAAATATCGCAACTAACGCAACAACCGTGATGATAACGCCACTGCTCCAGGCATGGCTCGCGTTGTGATCATTTCTGAAAAATATGACCACCCGCCCTAAACATCTTAAAACAAAGAACCGTGCCCTCGCCGCATGTTACCTACCACCTTTCTAGCTTTCCTCAATTTCCTATTCACTTTGTCCGTTTCTGGCAGTGCCCATCTCCCTCGCAATAACGACAGATACACTCGCCCCTCCTGCCCTCCCTCGCGCCCAAATCGAACCCTCCGTTGTGATCATCACAACGCTGGCGTGCCCTGTGCTGCAGTCCTACTCGCTGCCGGTGTCGAGGCCAAGGGAAGGAGGAGGAAGCAAGGGAAGCCAGGGGGGGGGGAATGGGTTCGGCGCCACGCCGCTCGTTCTCCACCAACTGTTGAAGCGGACAAGCGAAGCAATCGGTGATAGGCAGACTTGGCCGGTCGGCCTATTCTGGTAGCACTCCATGTCCCCAACTGGCAGGCATGAACACTTGGCCGGTTTACGAGCCGTACGAGGAGTGGTACTGTACCAGGAGGACTAACCCGCGGCTTCGTTACCGCCTTCTGGATGGTTTAAAACATTCGTAGAAGGGCGAGGTGGAGCCCCATAACCACATCATGAACTGAGAGTTCATCACTTTTTTATTAATGTGCTCAATTACAGAACTGCCAAGTAACGCGAAGCCATTCAGCGTACTGTCCCCGAACGGAGAACGTCTTCCTGTCAACGTTCGTCAGCCAGGTACCACCACTGTTGCTAGGTGAGTACCACAAATAAGTTGTGAGCAGGAGTGACACTAAAAGCGCCACTTTGAAAAACTCCAGAGAAGTCCAGGGTTGCACGAACAAACTCTTTTGCAGGGATGTACCTTCTGATACAGATGTACCTTCTGATACAGTACGCTGGGACTCACCAATCGAGCTGAACCCAGAAGTCTTTGAACCGATGGCTCATGTTCGTAATTAGTCTGAGTACCTGTCCAATAGCACCTATCGCATTACCGTAGTATTTGCTCAAAATTACAGTATCAGTATTGCATGTATAGCGTAGCATGAACTTTTTTCTACCAAAATCGCTAACTTTTCTTTGGTTCTCTATTCGCAAGGGAACTCTCTTAGGCTTTTCCTCGCAGTAGCCATGTTTTTAGCCTTTTTTCAAGGTTTTGTTCGGTTTATTCTAATTAAAAACATCTCATGCTGGCCACGCATTCGGACTAATATGCATGAACACACGTACTAGTTGACCCACTGACAGCAAAAAGGTGCTGTTCGGCTGGGGGGGGGGGGTGGGAGAGAAGCCATTGTCCTTTTTTCCTAAGTTCATGTCAACCAAACAGGTTCTCACATTTATGAAACATTGTTGGGGGTGGGGGGGTGGGGGGTACTTGTGAAGCTGCGGAGCGGTACATGTAAGTCAATGAGTTTACAGGAATTCACAAGTCTGCAGGCGGTGGCCTGTACAAGCTCCGCTGAGTACCATTCGATGCTCCCACCAGCCGAGTGCGCTCAAAAAAAATTGACGGAGATGAAGCTCAGAGATTCTAGAAGTAGGGGTGGCTGGTTTGGTAGTTGACGCAGTTGTGCCGGCACTGTTGTGAGTTAGCAAGCGAATTAAGAACAGTCGCAGCTGCTAGGACCAAAGAGAAACACAATGAGCAAAGGTCTCTCATATAGGTCTCATTTTGACCTGCATTTACGCAGGTTAGATTCTGAACTTTGAAGGTCTCGAAGGCATGTTCTATGCTGATCGAAAGGGGCGGAGACAGAGAACTGCCTAAGCGCGGCTCCACCTCTGTCTCACCTCAGAGGGTGAGTACTGCAAGGAAGGAGGCTGCACTCACAAGGCCAAACTAGGTCAAAAAGTCGCCTCAAGGGAATACAGGATTTCTTCCTAACAGTGGTAGAGTGATGGGAAATGGCGCTGCAACCGCACCGTCTGTGATCCGTAAACAAAAGGCTGTTGTTACCAGACTGAGCAGATCCACACAAGTCACTCTGTACGCTAAGTACCCCTACAAATGTTAGCAATCTAATTCGAATGAATGTCGAAAGCATGGCTCACTCCATTCGGGAATAATGTGTTTGTCTTCCGTCATGTCAAATATTTCAGAAAAGATTCCGAAGGAGGAACTCTGAAGAGTCAGATCGGACGAAAGTGAAAGGCACGAAGACCGCGTCAAGAGAAAATGATAAGGCAGTTCTCCAAATGTAAGATTTTTAAAATATCTCTTTGAATAATACATTCCGCGACCACCCGATGGGTGGAGTCTCTTCCTTGCACAAGATGTCTCGTCTGAAATCGCAGATGTTGCCCCATTTTCCCGGATCCACAGTGATGGCGAGGGGACCGTGGGCTTCAGAGGCTGAAAGTACACAATACAGAAGGTGCCCACCCATCTAGGGACGAGATATGCCAGCAGTCTCAGATCTATGAACAACGGTATGATGCATTCATTCTGTGTAGGAACGATCTCACCCTGGGACAACTAATCCTTTTTCTTCTCTGCCTGCTTTTTTTTGCGAAGGGCAGACATCAGACGGATGAGGACGCTTGGCTCGGACAGGTGCGGGGAGACTTATCCTCAAAAACAATCACAAGAATAACCACTGAATAGAGGATTTTTTTAGGATTCTCTCGCGAAGCGGCTTTTTTTTGCCAATCTTGCGCGAAGCGTCCACCGTGGACCCCATTACATGCCCCGCCCCCAGATAACTCCGCCCCCCCTTTTTGCCGCGACACAATTTACATTCACATTAAACACATTTTACACTATATACTGCATCTATACTAGTTTTTCACAATTTTCATCTATTACACATATAGACCCTTGAATAGACTTTAATTCAATACTACACTTGACTCCGCCCCCAACGGATCCGCCCACTTATTAATGAATTTATGAAAAAATTCGCCACTTAATAACTTTATTTCCCGAGATTGGATTTTAACGATGTTCTCACAGATATAATCTACACATAAGAGGCAATAGAACTCCCTTTCCCTATAAAAAAGGAATATCGCCACCGAAGATTCTATACATTTATCTTTTTTGGTGCTAATTCAACATAGGCACCTTCGCAGAAGAAGTCTGGAACCATTAGAAACGCTTTTTCTTCATAAACATTCAGGGGAAGATCTCAAAAAAAGGCTCGGGGAGAGTTCAATTAGCCTCGTGGTAGGCGAACTAGTACACCCACCGCCTGGATACTTCCCCTCTGGGTTCATGGGTAGGCAATAGTTGCACCGCTTCACTTCACAATTGTTTGTTCAAACTCTCCAGCTCAGTTCATACCGTCATCTTTTGGTGATTGTTAGTCGCAATTGATCTTTCTCCTTGCAGGGATGATCCCTCATCTTCTGATACAGTGCTCTGGGACTCACCAATCGAGCTGGA
>MU943843.1:0-14485 GCA_036418165.1 Cooperia oncophora | reverse complement strand
AAGGAGGAGAGCTCGGCGTCAGCCGGGCGATCCGACTGGTACATATACAATATATCTGTCGAATTCATACTTAAGCATCTGTTCTAGCTGAAGTGACCTAGAAACTATTGGAAATACATAGCCTTTAGCAACTGACCGATTACAGGCAAGTGGGGCTTTTTTTGTCCAGAGGGACGGGTTCTTCCCGAGAACCACGTGGATCACTGCAAATGCTATAAGATGGACTCGGAAGGGGGAAGGCGTAAGGCATATGGGAGGGACTCACCTATCTAGCTGCTCACTCTCGCAGAAATGAAGCAACTAGATCGGTGGTGGGAAGGGCAAGGATGATGTCGTCTGATACCCTCCAAGTCACCATATGTCACGCAATGATCATTCAGTCACATCCTATAGTGCCGTGATAATCTCCATACTTGCTCGCAGTTCCTCCCTGTTGTTGATCGGAGGTCGTCGTCTTCGTATTTCCAATGCCTCTTTTATCTTCCTTTCCACCGGGTCACAAACGTTCTTGTGAATAACGCGGACTTTTATCTGGGGCGCGCTCTCGTGGGTGTGCCGTAAAGAACGGTGTCGCGAGAAAGGGTTCTCTGGATAACTGCTAGGATTCCGGAGAGCCCTTAGATGTTCGTCCAGCCTTTTGTAAAGAGGGCGTCCACTTTCTCCTATGTAAAATTCCGAGCATGACGCGCACTCTACTTCATAGACGGTGTTCTTCAAAGGCATATTTTCCGTTCTTCTTGGCAGTAACAACAATTTGCACGGCCACACAGATCTTCATATAGTCGAGAGGATGTGAGCAGACGGCGCAGCGTTGATGGTGGTCGGAATATCAGGCGGATCGGCATCCCAGACCTCTTCACCACTCGGTTAACATCCTTCGCAAAGGACTCGGAGAGGTATGGTATTATGAATGGGACGTCTCCTTCTTTACGGCACACCCACGAGAGCGCGCCCCAGATAAAGGTCCGCGTTATTCACAAGAACGTTTGTGACCCGGTGGAAAGGAAGATAAAAGAGGCATTGGAAATACGAAGACGACGACCTCCGATCAACAACAGGGAGGAACTGCGAGCAAGTATGGAGATTATCACGGCACTATAGGATGTGACTGAATGATCATTGCGTGACATATGGTGACTTGGAGGGTATCAGACGACATCACCCTTGCCCTTCCCACCACCGATCTAGTTGCTTCATTTCTGCGAGAGTGAGCAGCTAGATAGGTGAGTCCCTCCCATATGCCTTACGCCTTCCCCCTTCCGAGTCCATCTTACAGCATTTGCAGTGATCCACGTGGTTCCCGGGAAGAACCCGTCCGCCTGGACCATAACACCCACTTGCCTGTAATCGGTCAGTTGTTAAAGGCTGTGTATTTCCAATAGTTTCTAGGTCACTTCAGCTAGAACAGATGCTTAAGTATGAATTCGACAGATATATTGTATATGTACCAGTCGGATCGCCCGGCTGACGCCGAGCTCTCCTCCTTCTCTTTAGCTCGGCTTCGCCGAGCTGGCCTGGCTTCGCCAGGCGCGCTCCATAATTTTAACGGATTTTTCAATAGTGCGCTGTAGTGATCGAATCGTAACAGATAGAGCAAGGCTTAGGATCCTGCACTACTTAGCACACGCTCTACTTGCAGCAGGGGTGTGGTCCGCGCCATAACGCCCATACAATACATAAATCTGTAGAATAGATACAATGTGTAGTCGGCCAATACAGCGCAATGTGAATCGCTCAGTAAAAGAACAGATTTCGTTTCCATCACCTGCACCGAAATGCCTACCGATGGAACGTTTCCCTTTTCAATTAGCATGCAATCCGCTCGCGAAGTATAATTATTAGTAGGTACTATACTCCCTTGTTATTCGTTCTCATCAGTAATTGAAAGTTCAAAAGTAAAAAAAGCTGTTGAACACATGAAGTGCCACTATTTCAGGTTTTTTCGGTTTCTCCCTCAAGTTTTCCTCAAGTTCCTCTTTCAGGCGAAACTACATATACCGCCTTCCCCGCCTCCCCTCATCCCATGGACAAGCGCTCGTCCGACATCAGCACATTATAGTACGGATAAAGGGATGACGGTTCAATTCTAGTGCTATCAGAGAAATGATGGCTAAAGGAAAAGTTTCGCACACTGAGCCTCCAATACTTGGCAGTATAGTGATAAGAGATGTAATAAGAATGACCCTTATCCTTTCTTATCAATTGATAAGATTGCCTGTCACCCGTCATCAATGTCCCTATCACTAAAACTCTATAATTTGGTAGTGTAAAGGCTCCAGCAATTTGAGTGAAGAATAATGACAACCTTCCTTATCAGGCCCCTATCTGCTGGTTATCTTTCCTGTTTACTTGGGCACATCTGATGTCCCCATCTCCTACCTATATGGTTTTATGAAATCAAACCGCGCTTAGCTGATGCTCTGTCCCCGGCCCGTCATTACATAATGGTGTCCTTCCATTCTATACGTCATTAAAATTCTGTCAGTTGATAATGCAGCTCGGCCACTCCACTGTCACCCATCAGAGGTGAGGTCTGTCCCACGGCCTATATCATATACCTGGGTGGAGGCGCGAGATGCCCACTGCTTTACTGTTGTCCGCACTATGGAACTCGCTCATGCCTCGTACCGCTTTTAAGGCCCCCTGATCGAAATCTATCAGGTGTTATCACCTCTCACCCACCAAAAGTGTTCCCGTCCTGTCGTGTATATCACTTCTTGGAGCTGTCATCCTATCTTTTCTGCGACGCTCGCTATGAATTTCGTGACAGACAGACGGACAGAGACAGACAGACACGGGACCACACACACACACACCACCATTCACACACCACACAGCAGCGACACACACCACCACACACACACACACAACACACGGGGGGGGCTTCACACAGCACAGACATGGGCCACACACACAACACAGCGTTTACAAGGGAGGTCTTTCAGGTCGTGGCGCGCTTTTCAGAAACATGTTGTAGGGGTCCATACAAGGATCACAAAAATGGGTTTCATTTTTGCTATGCGTTTCTGGGAAGGTCAAAAACTGAGTGAAAACAATTTGACAAGAAAGGGCAGTTTTAACCGCTCATTGGACTCTGTCGTAGTTGTAACTTTGAGAGTGCATAGTTTATGAGGTGTTCCTTTAATGTATACGAAAAAAGAGCAAAATAAAGTCAAAACGAAAATGCATGGAGAAAATATAGTATTGAAGTTACTTCAACGATTCCCGCAACCACTGTTCCGTGGTCGACGGATGGCGGACTGGATAGTGCAGTGGGCTCTCGAGAAGGAGGTTCGTGGATCGAATCCTCTTGGCGCCCGGCTTTTTGCATTTTTCGGATACTTTTTGCATTTTTCAGATTTCCGTCTCCTTGTGTTCCTGCGTCCGTGATGATGTATATAACATGGATATATGCTACTAAAGACCTCATTCTATACACTCAAAGTTCACGAGTCGACCCTACGTAACTATTGCGCTCTCGAAACATTACTCAGGAAACCCTTGCTGAAAGTTGGGCTACGAGGATGACTGGATGCCCTACACGAGAGTACGACACTAATTTTTTGACCACGGCGCAACCCATCGCAGATTTGCTGCAAGAGCATTCCTTGCAACTGAAACTCGTTGTCAACCCACACGCAGGGGCTGTTAAGCACCATGAGGGCCTCAAATGGCCTCGGCGCATAAAATAAGTGTCAGAATAGTGAGCGAGGCTATCAACTACTGTATATGAACTTCCAGCAAAAAAACAATTTCGGGGATTTTGGTGATGATGGACCGACCACTTGGTTGGCAGTGGCACCCGATCAGCGCACCCAGCCGCACTGGTTCCACTTTAACCTTTCCAGGGGTAGATATTGTGCAATATATATACATGCCCCTTTCTGAAGTTTGTAGTTGTTAGTTATGAGGGTATATACAAGTAAATAGAAAGGTCCAGTTTTCGAAGTTGTATAACTACTTGTACACTGATAGCCACCAATTCAACAAGACCAACCACCATAGCTCGAACAGCTCGAGGAGAAAAATTTCGCTGAAAGTCTGTATATAGAGGTTATTAACGGCCCTGATCACGGTTCTGACCTTCATAATTGGCGCCTAGGCCATTTGGCGCCAAACACACATGGCTCATGATACGCCCTCCCTCCATCCAACTGCAGGTTGGGAATGGCTAGCGAGACATCAACTTAAAAAACTACAATGCTGCCTCACTGTGTGCCAAATAAAGTACTTTTTTCGCCTCGACTTGTACTATTTTTGATGCATTGTCGCCGGAGGTCTCATTTGCTGTGCACAGTGGACATTAGAAATAGAAAACAGCTTAGAAAAATGGTCCAAAATCGCTTTCCTTATAGGCAAAGACTTTGCCACCCAACCTTTTTTTGACCTTTCCAAGAATGCATAGCAAAAATGAAACGCGCATTTTGTGATCCTATATGGAGCCGCCTACGAACATGGCAACAAACAATTTCTGAACAAGCGCGCCACGGACCTGAAAAGACCTCCCTTTTAGCGGATTATATTACGTAGGAATACTATCGACTGACAGTAGGTGGCTTAAAGACACTTACCGCGATAAAGTGTTCGGGTAATTGGTGCCCAGTAACGAAGCAGTGGCCCATTTGTAACCCCCAGTGGAAAAAAAACCTCGCGAACACCCGGAACACGGACCTCTCCTTTAGCAGTGGGGGCGGGGCCTGGACGAGTGCGCCGGCTGTGGCTGCCGGGTATCTGTTGCGGCGGTCCGCGGAATTGCGTCCCCTATTTCGAAACTATGATAGTTTCGAATTCGAATAGGAAATAGGAAACTGCGGAAACAGCTACGCCCCTGAATCGACGGTTGTCGGAGAGGAGAGCTCCCTTTTGATCCATCACTTGCGTGTGTCGAGAAATTCGGGCATTCGATGTCTCGATAAAACGTGTTCCACTGATAATTACAAGGTTTTTTCTGTCAGAGTGGAGCTGGGGAGAACAGAGTAGCTCTTCTCAGTATTCATGCTGTTCTGTTATATTCTCTCCTGCTACGCGCGATGCGGATGCTCTAAGCAACAAGCGGGAGAAACAGACTTTCGTACGTGATACTCATCTCCCCGTGCTTTTTCTTCAATCCTCCTTCACTGCCTTCTTTAGTTTCTTGCCTCTCTCTTATCCTATGTATGCTTTTCTAAGAATTTGCGCTTCCAGCCAGCTATAAACAGCTATAAACCAACTTTGGCTAAGTGCCAGAAGGGCCGCGCACGAGACGCGCCGCGCGGGCGTTAAAGGGACGGAAGCAGCTCGGGACCGGACGCCTCGTCCACCTACCGTCTCAGCGAGCCTAGCGAGCCTTGTGGAAATCGCTATAACTTCCTCATCGCGCCATATTGAGGGATGAAAGTGCTATCATCTTCGTCAAGGCGTAGAGGGTTCCAAACAGCACGAATTCATTTTGAGGACCACTTTATCGCGGTAAGTGTCTTTAAAGGCCCGAAAACATGTCGGATTAATATTTTGAAAGAGTTATTAATTTAATGAGAAAACACGAAAGAAAAGCTACTACCCCAATGAAACTCAAGAACCCTATGATATTTTCCGATGGATTAACTGTAAGACCTGTGGAAGATAAGGCATACGTTGCTTCTTCTGACGATTTAACGCACACCTATCCCTGCATCTGACGCAAGAAATTAACCGCACTAAACTGACACCCCTGCGCGGGCAGAGGAGGCAGGTAATCGTACCTGTTAACATGTTTCGACTCCCATTAGTCCCATGAAACGTGCGGTTTCCTTCTATGTTTTTCAGCAAAAAAAAACAGCTGTTGAAGGAGGTGTCGGACAAGGAGGATAAAAGCGTCTTTTGTGATGATTTCAGATTTTACTGGGTATTATCGAAGGAAACGTACTTGGAACGGTCAGTCAATTTCAATCCTCCAGGATCATCCCTGAAATGAGTGTTTTCAGGAATCTTTCCATGGAAAGTTTCTAAAAAGTTTATGTTATACTACAAAACAATTGAATGTGCAGTGGGCACGATGGGTGAGGGTGGGTGGTTACCGCTATCGCCATTGGTGGAAGGGCGACTGCGGTGTGGCCAAAGGCCTTCTCGCAGCCCTTTCACCAATGGAGCACCAATGACGTTGTCAGTGCGCCCACCCCTGTCATCGTGCACTGCCTCCCAAAGTAGTTTAGCAGTAAAAAGACAGATTTCGCGATTACAGTTCGTTGGCTGTGGAATAAAATATGAACTGGTGCTAATACCTTACTAGTGCAGAAAACCGTGGGCAGAATCGCTGAAGGCACCCTAGCTGTGGGTTCATGGTTGGACAAGTATTTGAAGAAGGGAGACAGTGCTGCACGGGTGAGAGATCAAAGACAGTGGATGAAAGAACAGGAAGGTGAGCTGAAAGACGAGCGAGACGACAGTGACAGGTCGACTGTGGGACATCTAATCATTTATGTGCGGTGACAGAGCGAATTTTTTGTAGCTGTCGGGACCTTACCGCTCGATTCGCTTGATTCCCTCGGATGAAGAAGTCAGCGTTGCTGGCACTGCGCTAAAATCAGGGCACATATTGGCGTTGGGGAAAATTTTTGCTGAATAGCACCCGCCGGCGCAGTTAGGCGACGGGGGGGGCATTTTGTACTATCATTGCTTCCCTAGTTCCGGTTTACAAGTCTCACTCTGGTGAAACCTGTGAACTCTTGTGAAGCTGGAGCAAGGTCGTCAAACCTGTGAACTCTAGAAGTGGGCGTCTAGATAGGTCGACACGTCGATTGCAATTAGCAAAGTGCAAAATGCCCCCCCCCCCGTAGCCGAACTGCGCCGCACCGCCTCCTGATTACGTCCCTCGCTTCACTACCCACCAACTATCTTTCCAACTTTCGCACGCCGCCGAGCTGGGTAGCCGAAGGGGAGGGGGAGTGTATGCGCGCTGAGCCTCCTAACCAACTACAAAAAATGGCGTTTTGAGGCACCTCAGACTTGGGATAGTGCGCATTAGCACGTGAAACTGAACAAATTGACAATCGGAAGCTTGTCCAGGCCAAATACGACCCGCTCCCTTTCAGCGATAACATTCGTCCCCGAACGGGTGGGCACCTTCTCTGTAACGTTCGTTCGTGTTTTGGAGCCCACAGCGCCCTCGTTGCTCACAGTGGAACCGGGGGAAGACGTCTGCGATTGCGGACTAGACTCTATGTGTAAGGAAGGGACTCTACCACTCGGGTAATCGCGAAACCAGTCTTTTAGAACGGTAACTTTAATACCTCACTTTTGAAGGACAGCTTTATCGTTCTGTTTTGACGTGGTCTTCTTGCCATTCACCTTCGACACGTCGAATTTTTTGGAGAACTTCCTTTTGATTTTTTTCTGAAATAGTTGAAATAAGATTAGGGGCCATCACATTTTGTTCCACAATTCTGTTCTGAAATTCTCCATGGCATCCAATCCTCCTTGAGAGAGACTGTGACACTTCAAAAGTGTAGAATGGCCGCAACCGCAACGACATGTGTGAAGTCAGCTGATGGCACCAAAGAAGTTTCTTGCTTCCAAACGGGGTTGTGGTAACTGATTGTTGGACCCAGAATGGAAAGTTTGGTTGGCACAGACTAATTTTAATCCACGTGAGGACCGTTTTCTTACGGTTGCAGCGTCACTTGCAATTACTCTACTACTGCCAAAAAAAACGTAGTTTCTCTGAAAACGATTTTTTGGCTCAGATTGGCCTGGTAGAAGCATTTCTATATTCCGATCGATCATACAGTCCTTGAGGGAACCTGTAAACCCCGTTTATCCGCAGAAGAACGCTAAGCGAAATATGCAGAATTGACCCATCCAAAAGCCGGGTGCCTCATTTACTTGAGCGACTACCACTAATGGCCAAGATTATTGCCAAAAGGGCCTATACTATCATCTAGTAGAGTTCGAATAATCTGGGAGATATCCAACCTGCTCTTGTCACAATGACTGTTGGCGTTTTTAGCCACCCAACTCCTACAAATATTTTACATTAGTTTTTTATGCTATCCTACTATATATAATCCGCTAAGTTTGTCTGTTGGTGTGTGTGTGTGTGTGTGTGTGTGTGTGTGTGTGTGTGTGTGTGTGTGTTTTGACCGGAAATTCATAACTTCCTTCAAAGGAGCGGCAGAGCGCTCAAACTGATAAGTGATGTAGGGGGTCGGGCAGGAACACTATTGGTAGGTGGCAGGAACTGATAAGAGCTGATAAGATACCGCAGGGGTCTTAGAAGGGGAGGTCACCAAAGTCATAGCGTCGGCCAGGCAACGACGGAACCTTCCAAGCAGCAGGGGCAGGATGGGAACATTATTGGTGGGTGGCAGGAAGTGATAACCGCTGATAAGATACCATGAGGAGCCTTAAAAAGAGTGGGTTACCAAACTCATAACACCGGCCAGAGTAACGGCCGGGCGTTGGATCCAAGTAGAGAGATAGGGGGCAGGATGGGAACATTTTCGGTGGGTGGCAGGAACTGATAAGAGCTGATAAGATAGCACAGGGGTTCTAGAAGGGGAGGGTCACCAAATTCATAGCACCGGCCAGAGCAACGACGGAACCTTGGATCCAAGTAGTAAGACAGGGGGCAGGATGGGAACATTATTGGTGGGTGGCAGGCAGTGATAACAGCTGATAAGATACCATAAGAGGCCTTACAAAGGGAAGCTCATCAACATTATAAATTGCGCCACAGCGACGGCAAGGTGGTTTCCACGAAGTAAGAAAGGGGGCAGGATGGGAACCTTATCGGTGGGTGGCAAGACGTTATAACAGCTGATAGGACACAACAACACGAGTCGTAGCAACACTGGGAACTACCCTCCAGCAAGTGATTCAGACGAACATGGTGGGAAACGTTGGTAGCAAGAGACATGTTGTATTACTGCTCCTTGAAAATGCTCACAGTTAGTATCTGTCCCCAGCCTTCCACTACTCCTGCTTGCGATTGAGCTTCAACCAGCTGTGGTCGCAGTGAACGCGATGAGCAAAGACTTGGTGAACCAGGCACTTTCTATTCTTGAGCTATATAGACCAAAACGATTCAACCGCTAAACTCTGAAGATTCCTCCAAAAGTAAAAGCTTAGAGATGTCCGTCAGTGATTAGTGATAAGGGCCACCAGCAGACGGACTGAAAGCGCTCTACGCGAAACGTAGGAAGTAAACATAGCTTCCACCAAGACTTGGATAATGTTACCACCGAACTTCTTTCAACGCTTAAGTTGCCCTATTTTCATCAAATGATGGGTGTTTTTAGAAAGGTGATAAGCATCAGACATTGGCAAAGGTTCATTGAAAAGATGAAATATGGTGCAGTAGGCCGTACTTAGAGACATGGAATCAAGCCAAGTGTTAGTGGTCAGCACAGAAATCCTATCAGCAATCAGCACCCCGGCCGGACGCGCAGTAGTGTGCGTCAGCCAAACTGGTATTTATAAATCCGCGTGAGCGCAACATTAATTATTCTGAGAATGAGGGTACTCTTTGTTAAGAAATCATCGGCCTTGTAGCCTAACTATTTTTGGGCGCTAGTGTAGTTGGGGGTTTTAAGTGGGGAGGGGGGGAAGGGGATCACTGGGCAGCGCCTCAGTGTCTCAATCCGTGAAAAAGGCTCAGATCTAGCGGTGCTATGTATTCTCTGCGTTGCTATTCTTGGCGACTGTGAACACTTTTGTCGTCCGTAGTCAGGCCTACAATAAGCCTCGGTGTTGAGAAAGGGCACAGGAGGCTCTGAGTGGGTCGTCTGCCTTCCGCCGGTCTCACCTAACCTATTAGGTTTGTCGGAAATTCTCAGCGTTTGCGGTGTTTTCAAGTTTCAAACGATCATAACTTTCTTAATACTCATCGGATTTAATCGAAATAGGCACCATTCGAATCAGCACACTTTGCCAATGTGACACCAGTCGAGAAATCCCATCAAAGTAAAAACTGGGTGGTCGAAAATTCACGAAATCCACTAAGGCTTTTTTGCCTGGTCCTGATTGATGAAGTATTTTCCAGCAAGGGAGTTCTGAAAATGTTAGAAAAGGTGATAGTCGATTGGCGAAAGGTCTGAAGAATATGGCGGTTGAGGTAGAACTTCACCCCCAATTCGTTCAATTTATGGATAGTGATTTGTGAAACGTGTGGGCGGGCGTTGTCATGCAAAGGAATCGGACCCTTTCTTTTGATAAGTGTTGGCTGCATCTGACAAAATTTTCGGTACAATTCGTCGATTTCTTCACAGTAGGGTTCTGCTGTGATGGTTTGGCCTGGTGATAAAAGTTATAGTGGATCACACCAGCCGATGACCACCAAGCCGTGACCAGAATCTTTTTTTCGTGAGGGTTCGGCTTTGAAAATTACCTCGGTGGTTCGTCGAAATCCAACCACTGTCCGGAACGTCTCCTGTTATCATACATGACCCATTTTTCATCACAGGTGACAATTCGGCCAAAAACAGGTCGTTTCTGCTGCGCAAAAGCAATGCAGAAGGAACCTCGAGACGTGCCGATTCCTGCCGGTCACTCCGATTGTGGGGCACCCAATTGTCGAGTTTTTTCACCTTCCCAATGCGTTCCAGACCATCTGCAACAGTGGATTTGCCAAGGCCTAGCTCTTCTGCTATCTCTCGAACTGTTTGGGATGGGTCAGCCTCCAAAATCCCCTGAAATCCTCGTCAGATATTGCTTTAGGTCGACCGCTATGAGGTTCATCTTCAAGGCTGAAATCTCCAGAACGAAATTTGTTGAGCCATTGCCGCACAGTGCTTTCTCTAGCACTATTGGGCCCCACACCTGGTTAATTTGTTGAGCTGTTTCGATTGCGGATTGCCCCAATTTATAGTCGAAGAAAAAATCGTCCGAAGTGCTCTTTTCACATGCTTGAAAAATCTTGAAAAAGGGGGTTTTCAAGCAATGGTGAAACGGCAATTATACCATCAGATAGCGCAAGAAATTCTCTACAGGATGTGCTACTGAGAAGCAAGGCAGAATGAGTTTTTAATCAGCAGTGAATGTACAAAAATAGGTGCACAAAACGCTGAGAACTTTCCGGACAACCTAATATGGTTAACCATCATATTTTTACTGCGGTTGAAAAACTATGAGAAGGTCTGTGCCTTGAAACTGTAACGGGGAGGCGAAATGCTAGGAGCCTCAGGCTATGGGGGTACCTGTATAACCTGCGTGTTTCGTGATAACAGGATATACAAAGACAAAGAAGTTTTCCGTCTCCTTTACTGGAGCACTCATCCTTCTAAGCCGTGATAGGGGAGGAGCGTCTTCGATGCAGTCTTCTGTTTCCGCCCACACAATCATCGTACAATGCACCCTTCCACACGTTTAATTCCCATCCATGGCCTTGTAATGAGGTACATATTGTTGCATAGCTAATGCTGTTTCTCTTCGTCCTAAGTGGACCGGTACAACTCGTCCAACTACTAGAACTAGCCATGTTTCATTTTTGAGTTTCTGACACAGCTTGTTACCTTTTTGTTATGAGAAAGCCAACTAGTCCCCTCGCATTGCAATTTGAAGGCGTGGCTAGAACGAGATGCCGTTGATAAAGGCACGTTCCGCGATAAACTAAGGCTAGGTTCTCATAACCGTGCACGATGGTCAAGCAGGCAACGTCAGAGGCTATGCTGCTTTTAAAAGTTGAAAAACAGCAAGCAAAACGCAGGGCGCTCAGGTTTTAGGCCCATTGGCGCCCGATAGGCCCATGCCGGCCTCCAGTGACGGCTTCCTTCTCCTTTCACATAACTCAACAATCAGCCCGGGCGATTCTGATTGTCTGAATATGTATTGACCTATGACTATGGTCCGCGAGAATTGCCTTAAAGGCAGAATGGCGTGATAATGTTGCCACCTCCGTCCGAAACATGCTAGCAGGCGTGGCTTTGTGGTAGTGTCAAGTCGGGGAGACGGTAAAGGAGGATCGTAATCTTGCCGCACCAGCACGCCGCCAGGCGATGCCGGCGAGCGTTTCATAACTCGTTTTAACCTGTCGAACGGAGCACCGGACTTCATGTAGACCCCGTCATCGTAGACAGTCATTACTGTTTTCGGTCCTTAATAGCATGTTTGTAGCCCCATCTACTACCTGGAACCATGCGTCCTTGTGGGCAGACGAAGACGTCGCATGCGACGCGCCAGCGACGCGAACGAATTACGATCCTCCGCCTTGTCACAGTACCGCGTGAAGGTCGTCATCCGGCCGGCAATTGATTAGGCGGCCAAGGGTCGCGAGCGCCGGGCTGGCGGGCTCGTCCCACGCCGGCCGCCAAAACGCATCAATTGTCGTTCTCGCCGGTCTTATGGCCACTTTCTCCCGGTTTTTACTCACGTCCTATTTTTCGGGGTGAGTTTTGCTGTTAGTTGCCTTCACTGAAGTTATTGATTTTTGAATCAAAGATGTTTTCGCGTTTTTTTTAGGTCATTTGTTTCATTGTTTAGTTTGATTGTTCGCAAAAATCTATGATAAAATCTCAATCATAACTTGCTTGTCAAGAGCAGGGAACAACTAAGTTCAAGAGCTGATCGCCCGCGGTCGTGACGCGCCGCAGCCGCGTCACGACACCCAAATGCTCGGATGGCGACTGTATTCAGTGGGAAAACGGCGAAAAAGCAAAGTGAAACGGTCAAAAACTGCGAAAAAAACTTTGTTTTAATAAATTACTCAAAAAGCAATTTCGCACGATTTTTTCGTTTAGGCGTCTTTCCAGTAACCGCTACGGTAGGTACGCTGCACGTGTGTACTCATATATTCATGCAGCCACCGAGCCGCTTCAGCACCGCAGCCGCTTCATATCAATCCCTTCGCTTCATATTTTACTTAGCAAATGAAGCAATACGAGCATCAGGTACGGTCGTCCATTTGTGGGCGGGCGGGCGCGGTGGGCGTCCGGGTCGGTATGTTGCAGCTTGATAGGGCCTTATAGAGGTACCTTTTCGGAAAAGGCGCTACGCAGCGCCTGCTCAGAGGCGTGGAATTCCGTCCTGCCAGGCACCGATCCTACTGGTCTTAATGACTTGTCGTGCCAACTGCCTTTAAGACCAACTTAACAAAACATGCAAAAGACATGCTCAGAAAAGCTTCTAGTTAGTAGAGAAGTGAAGGAAGTTAGCGAATGTCATAATAGAAGTTCATACAGTGCTATGAATGCAGTGTAGTAGTGTTAGATATTGTAGTTTCGAACAAATACTACGGTAATGCGATAGGTGCAATTAGATAGGTTCCTGAGTTCTCAAATTAATTACGTACATGAACAATCGGTTCGAAGCCTCCTGGGTCCAGCTCGACTGGGCGTACCGTCTCAGAAAGAGAGGGATCATCCCTGAAAAAAGAATTCAGTTGTGTAATTCTGAATGTCGTCAACCAGGCATTTCGAGTGCTATTTCTGCACCGCGGTTTTGATTTGAGGCGCTCACCTAGCTCAAACTGGGTATGGCTGTGGGGCATTCCTCCCAACTAACTACCGACAACGGTGAATTTGGAACACTGCTGAGTGGCGGGTAGTGAGCATGAGCGCGCCAAGCGCGAGGAGTCGACATAGAGATGTTTTTTTAAAGACTCAGTACGATGCTCACCCCCTCCAACTGCCAAGCACGGCCCTCAGAGCTGAGTGTGCTCATCCGTCTCGTGATGACCTCGTAAAGGAGACAGAGAGGCGAAAGGGATCAGCTATCTGAAGGCACGGCCGATCCTATACAGAATGAGCGCGCGCGTTACACCCTTGTTTATATATGTAGGACTGCTGATATATCTCGTCCCCCATTGGACACGTGGGCATTGCATGGGGATTTTGAAGCCCCGCGGCGCCTTTTGTCATTCACAGGTCACACTCACATATGCGCCGCGAAAGTGCCAGCGATTCGGGTCGGACCACTTGTGCAAGGAAGGGACTCTACTCGTGAGTAATTGCGGATTGTGACTTTCAAAGAAATAACTTAAGAAACTAACTTCTGAAGGACTGCTTTATCACTTTGTTTTGAAGCGGCCTTCGTGCCTTTCACTTTCGTCAGGTCGACTTGTTTGGAGTCCTTCCACTGGAATTTTCCCTGAAATAGCTGAATAAAGATAAGAAGGCAAATACATGGCGTTTCTTACTTCGGCACTATTTACCCTTTGCCCCAGTCATCCGAAATCAGGCCAGTTCCTGACCGACTTTTTTCTCCGTGGGCAGAATTTGCTGAAAACTTGGCTCCAGGGGTAGTTCGACCGCTGAACACGAATATCGCATCCGCTTAACCCGAAACCTCGGCGCCAAAATACTCGAAATCACCAAACTCGCTGAAAACTTGCTCCCAGGGGTAGTTTGACCTTCTGAACACGAATCTCACATCCGCTCAGCCCGAAACTTCTTGGCGCCTGCGCTACAGGCGCTGGCGCCAAAATACCCTAAATCACCGGCGCCTGTGGCGCAGGCGCCAGGAAGTTTCGGGCTGAGCGGATGTGATATTCGTATTCAGGAGGTCAAACTACCCCAGGAGACAACATTTGAGCCGA
>MU943834.1:0-12588 GCA_036418165.1 Cooperia oncophora | reverse complement strand
TCCTCAGTGATGATCATCGACTTGAGAAGACCCCGCTCATGCGTTCAGAGGAGTCTGACTAGTAGTTCACATTGCTGCTCGGGCATGGTCGGTCCGCCCATGTGACAGTGCTCATACTCGTTAAGGGTTTACATTCGAGTGCAAGTGAAGCGATGAAGTGAGTTCGCTTTTGTAATACTTTTTCTACTGTTCGCCCAAAGACAGTCCCCGTGATCAAGCAAGTCGTAGGCGTCCTCTCTTGTAATTTGTCTGGTTCTCAGCCTCTAAGATTATCTCACTTTCGCGGCTTGAGTAACGAGGGAACTGTGGTCCTAAGTGGCAGTTCCGAACCTCCCTGACTACCCCGCCCATCAAAACTCGAAGACAATTTCCTGTCACGAGTTACTACTGTGCGTTTTTGGTTTTTTTATCCACTTCAAATAGTATTAGTACTGGATGACGCGAAGAAACGATTAGTAAGCCGAAGTCGGCAGGATTTTGCTTTTGATGGCATAATACGAGCAGGTCCGGAGGGTTCTAGGGTCCAGGGAGCTGCCAAGTCCTTACTTAGGGTGAGCATGGTTTCTCCTGTTTTTTTTCTGCCTTGGAGAGCCAATTTACGGGGTATGTGACAAGAGAACCATAGTTCGCAGCGCCAGGGTGCGACGCGTGCTCCCCATTTAACGAACACTGGTCTGTTATTGAATGCCACTGTCCACAATACCAAACCAGCGGGTTTTGTCTGGAGACGGGCAAAAGAATCGTGATTTGCCGCTTCGCCGCGCGCGGCGATGGGCGCGGCGTTTTCTTAACTCGTGTTAACCTGTCGATTGGAGCACCGGACTTCATGTAGACCCCGTCATCGTAGACATTCATGACTATTTTCGGTTCTGAATTGCCTGTTGTCGCCATCTACTACCTGGAACCATCGGCATTCGCGGGCGCTCACCAGCGCGGAGAATTGCGACTCTTTCGTCACATACCCGCTTTTGTCACTAAGATCAGTGGATGAAAATGATCACGGCGACTGAATTTTCTAAACAGTCAGGACTACGTGCCCTAGCTAAAATGATAGGCCCTTGTTGCTCATGTCCTATAATGATTTGCTGCGTTGCTGAGTCCCTCTGGAATCTATAGTATATGAGTCAAACATCCACCAATGGACGCGAGGTGCCCTCTGATAAACTAGCACTCACCAAAACCATGGACTTACCGTGTTGAGACGTCTGAGCTACCGTAGTAGGGAATGTCAGCGAGATCACTTTCCAGCTCCTGTAGTAATCAGACATCTAGTTGCATAGAGCAAAGTATGAAAATAGGAAACAGCAGAATTTGAAGAACAAACCACCGTGGTCCGAGGATCAAATCGCGGATGCACTCCCGCTCAGGCCTTTCAGGCCTTCCTTCCCTACGAGCATGTTGGTCGAAAGACAACTCGACTGGGGAGGAGGGTGGGGGAGGGGGTAGGTACAAAAACACTGACTTTTAGGGGGGAGGTACAAAAACACTGACTTTTACATCAGCTGTCAACCGTAATTCGGTACATAGGCCCATTCCCTTTTGGAAGCCTCTGAATTGAAGTGGAATACACTGCTCCACATAATGATAGTTCCACCCATAAATATTCACAAAATCCCGTATACATGAGGTTTCCAAAAATGTCCTCAAATAGAAAATGAGGTAATAATCAATACCAGTTTGCATGCCAACACCGGAAACTAACTTGAAAAACAAGTTTTTTGTTTATTTTTTTGAAAAGTGGTATTCTGACAATTCCACAAAATGATAGTTCCACCAAACAAATCTACCATCCAATAACAAGGGTACAACAAAACGAATGAACTGTTAATTTTGTAATCTACTGAAGCTCCATTTCTCTGAATAAGTTAGAAAATGCGTTGTCCATGCTCGAATAGAGGTTTCAATAAGCTTTCGGTCGACATGGTGCCATGCATCAATGACTGACTCCTTAAGCTCGCAGACATCGTGGAATCGCTCATTGTTCGCATAGATCTTGCGCACCATGAAGCCGCACACATTCTCGACTGGGTTTAAGTCGGGGCTATGTGCTGGCCAGGGCAAAAGAGCGATTTGATGACGACTGAACCACTCTCGAGTGCTTCGACTGGTATGAATTGGTGCATTATCATGCACGAAAACGAGGTCTTCTTGCCGATTTCTACGCCAGAAAGGGAGAGACTTTGTCGCATGAGATTTAGGTGATCGGGAGACTTTATTTTCTCCGGAAAGAAATACAACTTTAGACGTTCCGTTGGAGTGATGGTCAGCCCAGACCATAATACCACCTCCTCTGAAGTTCCGCCTGGGAAAATGAAGCTTCTCTTTCCTAAGATCGTGCCAGTAGGACCGATTTCGTCTGGACCGTCGCAGTTGAAATTTTTCTCATCAGCAAACACGACCTGAAGAAAAAAAACTGAAAAGGCAAGACAGACAAGCAGTAGGCCACCGCTGCCATAAGCCAACCTTACTTCAATCGGTTCGGCAAGTCTTCTAGCAAAGTCGATTCGCTTTTCACGATGCATTTCTGTCAGAAACGGTGCCTTCCTCATTTTCCTCCTGAGAATGAACTCAGACTTCAAGACACGCCGAACAGTTTCCTCTGAGACGTTAAGCTTCAAAGTTGACTTTATTTCCCGGCACGACATTGGAGAATTTGATGCTTCTCTCAAATACGGCGCTTATCCCGATCAGAGAGCGGAGGATGACCACCAGCTCTTCTTAATTCCATATCCTGCAGGTTGCTTGAAAAATTGTTGAACACATGACGACTGCGGCCCGAAATCCCATGCGATTTGACGGTTTTACAGTCCTTGAGTCTTCTTTGCGATTATCTGTCCTTTTTCAGGGTCCGATAATGACTGTCCTCTTGCTATAGCCTAGAAAAGGCAAAGAGTCACAATGATGAGACAGTTTTACCCAACAAAAATGAGACGCAGCGACAAAACATGAGGTGGAACTATCATTTTGTGGAATTGTCAGAGTACCAATTTAAAAAAATGAACAAAAAAACTTGTTTTTTCAAGTTAGTTCCCGGTGTTGGCATGCAAACTGGTATTGATTATTACCTCATTTTCCTATTTGGGACATTTTTGAAAACCGCGAAATTTTGTAATATTTATGGGTGGAGCTCATTATGTGGAGCAGTGTAAATGCAGCATCCTGGAAAGTCCTCTGTGACAGCTTGGCTCTTCGTGCTTCCCGATGCAGTAAACCTTCGCCCTAATCTGCAGACCCTCACAGTGCTGTGTTGTTATGTTCTTCGGTGTCCGCGGCAACATGGTCGTTGGTATGGGGTAACCCCTTGGAAGGATTTTACCTGTCCGGTTTTCGTTTCATATTTCTTTTGCATTATTTTCGCTGCTTTTCTCAGCTCCATGCTCTCCACAGAGCTATACAATCTTCAGGAATGGATCCAATATAAAAATGCTAGCGGAGTGCCCTACCGCAATGTGTTTCAGAATTCCGTCCCGACAAAACTGAATCAGCCAACCCTATTTTCGGGAAAGCTTTCTCAGGGTATTTCAAAATGGGCAGGCAAGGTTCTTATGTGCAATTGGGAATCTGACGAAACTATCAGAAAGCGCAGCTTGGACTTGTACCAATTTTTTTTCGCTACTGTTTACTCCTGCTGGATTTGGCAAGACTAGTGAAGCTTAAAATACGAAAACCAGATCACTTGAAAAGAAAGCTGTTTGGAAAACTTGCGGGTAGCTTTGCTCTCAACTTATTGGAGAAGGAAGTGGTAGATGAATGCGACAGATATCAGTCAGGAAAGTCACTCTATTTGTAACCCTGCACTAGAAATTAAAGGCAGCTGGCACGATAATTTCGTACTCGGCCTGAAATGCTAGCAGGGCGCTATATAGTGGGGAAAATGGCGAAAAACGAAGTGAAACGGTCAAAAACCTGCAGAGAAAGCCTTCATCTTAACGACTCACTAAGCAATTCTCGGACGAGTTTCCCGTAGGCATCTTGCCAATAACCGCTACGGTAGATGCGGATGTATGTATGTACTCATGTATCCATGCAGCACCGCAGCCGCTTCAAGCCACTCCCTTCGATTCATACTTTACTCAGCAAATGAAGCAATACGAGCAGCAGGCACGGTCGTCCATTTGTGGGCAGGCGGGCGCGGTGGGCGTCCGGGTCGGCATGTAGCAGATTAACAGGGCCTTATAATGGTGACCTCTTTGAAAAAAGCGCTATGCAGCGCTTGCTCAGGGGCGGAATTCCGTCATGCCAGGCGTATTAATCCTACTCGTCTTAGGGACCTACCGTGCCAACTGCCTTCAAAGGAAAGTGGCACGATAAATGCTCAAAACGTGTGTAGGATCAATAACGACTAGCAAGACAGAACGCGACACTCCTGAGCAGGCGCTGTGTGACTACCTTTTCGAGAAAGACAGCTCCTATAGAGCTGAAACATATCAACGCGGACGCCCACGCGCCGTCCGCCTATAAATTTCCGGCTGATGCTGGTGCTCGTATCGCTCTTTTCGCGAAGTTCGGTATTAAGCAAAGGGATTGATATGAAGCGGCTGCGGTGCTGCATGGATGTATTGGATATATGTGTACATAAATTCAGCCTCATGTACGTTAGCGTTTATTGGCAAGATACAGTGTAAGTCGTCCGAATTGTTTCCTGGGTCATGATGAAAAAAGGCTTTTTCGCAGGTTTCTGACCGTCTTCGTCTGACGAAGTGTTTACTTTGCTTTTTTTTTCATTTCCCACTGTTTAGCCCACACTGGCTACCATTTCAGTCAGCCAGTGCCATGTTACATGTTGCCTTTATAGCTCGAAAGCATTCGAATGAAGTGCCTGTATGCTCCGTCACAACCTTTGAAGAGCGGATATTCAAAAGGAATCTGAATACTTATATGAGGTGAGAGAAGGCCGATCAAACTGAGTAGGTGACGAAGCAATAGTCGTATCAGGAGGGACATGGTCTAGGACCAAATGCGGTGACGAGCTGTGATGAATGTTAGCAAGTGGAGCCGAGCGTGCTGCTCGTACGACAGGCTCATCAGGTGTATAGCAATAATTTGCGGAGGGCCACTCAGCTTAAGTGATAGATGACAGAAACTGTACCCATAGCGCTATGTCGATGCCTGCCGAGGTAGTGATAACAATGTGCAAGATACTCAATGGTGTTGGTTAGTTCGCTGTACCCACCCTGTTGTAGTCGCTGTACCCGTTGTAGCCGGTGTATCAGTAGTCGTCGTAAACGTTACGGTGCCCATAGTGGTGGTTTCCGGAGGAGTCATGGTGGTAGTCGGGGTTGTCGTCGTCGCTGTTGTAGTCGTAGTCGGTGTTGTAGTAGTAGTCGCTCTTGTAGTCGTACTCGCTGTTGTAGTCGTAGTGGTAGGAGCAGGTGTTGTAGATTTCGTTGATGAAGTGGCCCTAGAAAACGTTGACATTACGGTCCTCGTGATTTACAGTCCATCAGCCAGAGGACACATTCCACGACTCGGGTAGTCTCCTTCATGACTAGTGGGTAGAGCATAACTTTGCTGCACGAGCTTTTCAGAAAAAAAACTGTCCTCCCTTCCCTACTGACAGAGTGGACGTGATAGGCGTGTGTGATGATGATTGCGGTCTCATTTACCTTCGTCGTCTTTTAGCTCTTTGTAGTCTGGTCTAGACAGTGGCATCTAATGTTACCTTCGCAGGCATAAGGCTGGCAAACCAGTAAAAAAATGTAAGAATGTAATGTAAAAAGTTTTGCAGTTTTTCTTAACGTTTTTTTTGCAAACTGATCACCCAACGTTGCCATGAACTCTCGCTGTGCTGTCGTAGAATGTGCCCCTTAGACTGTTTTCAACTGAAGAGGGCGATGTACCAGTATTTTTCTAGGACATCCTTCGCATCGGGGACGTCTGAAATTCAACCGTCATTACTTAGCAGAAGAATCTTCTTCTTGCAGTGTAAAACCCTTCCGGTCCCACCTGCCTAAGCAGCTACAAGAGGCCGGCTCCAACCACTACCGATCAGTCATTAGTCTTAGCCTTGTTGTTAGCAGTCTAGGGTCTGGTTGACTCTGGGGCCGTTACTATTGAAGTCGTCAAGTCACTTGTAGGGTTCACTTCCATAACCGCGAAAGCCCACTTTGCAAAAGGTATCGTACTTTTACAACTTCTGCTTCTTTGATTTTTTTTTGCACTTCTGCAGTGTACTCAGCAAGGCGGATCGAAGTACTCAGCACGTGTGGCTCCGCCCAATTTCGTGGGATTTTGTTGCAAATTTTGACATCTGTGGCATAGAACCCCGCGCAATATGGGAAGCCCGCCCACTTCTGGGAAAGGCCTCGAATTAGCAAGCTAAAGTCTTATTTAGCAGGTCATATTCCTCTTGTAGCTTGGAGCAACGTAACAGACAGGATTTCTTTGCTGAGCACTAACACTTAGCCTAACTCCCATGTTTCGAAGACGGCTCATTTCATCATGTTTCTCCCTTTCAATGAAGATTTGCCAGTGTTTGGTGCTTATCATACTTATTCCAAGCGATGACGGAGTCTCTGGCTTGTCATAGGAGGTATTTCCAAAAGGGCGGGGAATATGCAAGGTATGCGGAGCTCATCATAATGTGCGATCGTGGATTTGGTTTGAAAGGTTGGCAAATCAATATGAAAATAGCATGCATTGCAGATAAGAAAGAGCTATGCGTGTGGCTCATGTTTTTACTGCCTCATCAACACGGCTCTGAACTCTATCAAATGTTGTGAATTTGAGTAGGGCACGTCCTACGTCCCTCCCCTAAAAACCTTTTGGAAATTTCCGGGAAAGGTGGTAGGAGGCTGGGAAAGTGAGAAAACGTTGAAGGATGGGGAATGTAGGCGGGATCGTAACAGAGGACAAAATTTGGTGGGGGGTGGTACTTCCCGGAAGTTTCATTCAGAGGCAGGACAGGTGCAGTTGGTTGCAGGGAGAGGTCGTGTTTCACCCCTACATACTTTTTTCTCGACTGCTGGTTTTTTCACATGTGCGCTGCATGCATCTAGAGTGAGGCGCAACAGAACTATCGTTTCTGATGCTTGATTGGAGGTGCACCTCTTTTTTGGCCTCAATTTTGGGAAAACCTGGAAACATGACAGATAGGTTGTGGAAGGAGAATACACCAAAGGCAAAATTTTGAATTTTCAAATGAAAACACAGAACACTTACTTAGTTTGGTGAAGTATTCGAGAAGCTTCCTTTCATTTGGACCTGCTTTGGAGATGTATTCCTGGAATGCGTTCATATCATTGTTGTCATGATAAAGATGTTAATGCACTACATTGCCTTGTGCAGCGGCATTTGCACATGTTTGAGAAGACGTTCTATCGTATTTAAGCCTGTGGTGAAATAACGTTACGTGGATGTCGCTTCTTGTGAAGAAAAATTAGAAAAAGTTCTGTACAGCTCCAATAATGTCTTACAAGTGACTTTCGGGAGTTTTGGATCTGGGAGTTATGACGGCTTAGTGGAGGCATAGGCTTGTAGCAGTGCTCCATTATTGTTGAACATTATCTCTACAAGATGGTTGGCGAACTGTCGTCTGCCTCACACGCGGGACCTTATAGAGCTCACCACCGACAGATCTCTTCATTATGAACCTTCTACCACATGCCTTTTTTGCAGCGTTCATATTTCGTTCATGTTAAAGGCCATTGCATACGCCATCGTGGCGTCCGCGGCGATCGCAGGATGGCAACGGAGCGCACCTCATCGCCACAAAATACATCGCTCCGAATGCCGATTTGCAGAAACAGCTTGACGTCGTGCTTTTTCCTTCCTTGGTGGCAATTGTCTTAGAACTAACACTGTTTGCTTTTAAGGAAAGGTGGACCCGAATTAAGCAACATTTCTTTTCCTTTCTTCGAATCCAATGTAAGGGAGGGCATCTACCGTAAAACATTCATTCAAGCTAATTTTTTCACTGTTTCTCTATTCACCATTCTGGCTGACGCGCATTACTGCGCGCATGGTTAAAGGCAGTGCCCGCGTCCAGCTGAGATTCCCCTCTCCCTTCGTGAGCAGGTAGCCAGGTTCGCAGAGGCAGCGATTACACCACTTTTGCGGCGCAAAACGAGTGAGGAGGCTCACGATACCGTCGTTCCTCTCATTGGCTCAAGCTCCTATCATTGGCACCGGCTTCCCCAATGTTGCTACACTTCTGCTGTGAATTCTCGGGGCTATCTTATCAGCTGTCATCTCTTTCTGCCACCAATAATGTTCCCATCCTGCCTTCTCTATACTCTTGGAACCAAAGACCTGCCGTCGCTGTGATGCACGTTATGGATTTGGTGACCCTCCCCTTCTAAGGCTCCTTGTCTTATCAGCCTCTGTCACGTCCGGCCACCCACCAATAATGTTCCATATTGTTCCTATCCCCCCCCTATCTTATACTTCTTGGAACCAGCGTTCTAATCTTGCTGTGACGCGCGTTATGAAGTTGGTGACCCTCCCTTTCTTAGGCCCCTTATGTTATCTTATCAACTATTAACACTTCCTGCTCCCTAGCAATAGTTCCTGCACGACCTACATCACTTACCAATCTGAGCACACTATCGCCGTTCTGAAGGAAGCTAGGAATTTCCGGTCAAACACACATATGGTGCTCATCATTGCAGACCGGTGGGGCGGGTGAGCCGCGCCGCGTGTGACTCGGCTGTGACGCGACTGTCATCGCTGCCGCGTCACAGCCGAGTCACACGCAGCGCGGCTCACCCGCCCCACCGGTCTGCAATGATGAGGACTGTACATATGTACATACATACAGACAACATGCATGCATTACGACACACATCCATACACACACAGCCAAACTTAGCGGACTTAGCGGGTTATATGTAGTGGGATTCTTCGAGCTCAAACATGCGGTTAAGGGTTGAGCTCTTAGTCTCTGTCGTTGGTCAACCCCTTTTCAGAATGTGGCACTCATGGTGGCGTTCACAATGACTTGCAGGGTCAGCCGATATATACCATTTTCACTTTAAATTCACCCTTTTTCAAACCAAATTCACCCTTTTTCAAACCAAATTCACCCCTTTTTCAAACCAAATTCACCCTCACTTTTCACATCAAATTAACCACACTTATAAGGGCGGGCATCATCAAGCAGATCACGCCAGACATCACTGCGAGCCCCGCCCGACGGCCACGCCCACTTGTCAGCGCGGACATAGATTCTCAAATCTTGTTTCATAACTTCTGCTTTTGCTGTTTCCCACAAACACTTTGACTGGAAACGACCGGGCATTGACACATGGCCGACTCCGCCCATTCTCTAAAGGGTTTGGCAATCTAGGCTGACCACGCCCACTTGCTTTTCGCGGACTTTCGATATTTTTTCAAAATTTTTGCATTTTAGGGCTGCTGCGTGAAGCCCCGCCCACTGTGAGAGGCTCCGCCCACTTTGAAGAAGCCCCGTTTCAAAAATGGTGCAGATCGGCAGTATAGAGACTTGGCTTGCATGCTAGGGTCTCGTTCGTCACTCGGAACAAGAAAATCCGGCAAAGTTTATTCCGAATGATCAGCAATACCCTAGCATGCAAGCCAAGGCTCTATACTGCCGATTTGCACCATTTTTGAAAAGTGGGCGGGGCTTCTCAAAGTGGGCGGAGCCTCTCATGTGGGCGGGGCTTCACGCAGCAGCCCTAAAATGCAAAAATTTTGAAAAAATATCGAAAGTCCGCGAAAAGCAAGTGGGCGTGGTCAGCCTAGATTGCCAAACCCTTTAGAGAATGGGCGGAGTCGGCCATGTGTCAATGGTTTCCAGTCAAAGTGTTTGTGGGAAACAGCAAAAGCAGAAGTTATGAAACAATTTGAGAATCTATGTCCGCGCTGACAAGTGGGCGTGGCCGTCGGGGCGGGGCTCGCAGTGATGTCTGGCGTGATCTGCTTGATGATGCCCGCCCTTATAAGTGTGGTTAATTTGATGTGAAAAGTGAGGGTGAATTTGGTTTGAAAAGGGGTGAATTTGGTTTGAAAAAGGGTGAATTTGGTTTGAAAAAGGGTGAATTTAAAGTGAAAATGGTATATATGTCAAGGTCTTTTAACCTTCCAGAGAAACCTGGTACCAATTCACTGTTACCAGGAGGTAGAAGCACTGGTCGGTCTGAGCGGAAGCCAATCCGGTGCTTGAGGTCTGGAATGCGTTCTAAGCCGACAATTTTCTACTACACCACCTCCGCCTCCAACGCAAGTAGGGTTGCGTTTGCAGCAAGTGCCGCTCTCGCGTTTTCGTCCTGCATGGTACTCAAGAAAATGAGAGAAGTACACATTACCTGAAATGTTTCTGGTTGTGTACTGCAGATGGGCGAGGTATTGCAATAACAGAAAACTCCTGCTTTTGTCAGTGTAGCGATGATTGCTTGAAACACTACTATAAGTGGTAAGGGAAATTTGCTGCTTACAAATGAACTATCTGTGAAAACGCCTTGGAGCTCGTTTTCTTTCAAGCATATGGATGCTTACAGTCGTATTCGCTGCGTATGAATGAAGAGCATGTCAGACAGAAAGGGTTTGACAGGGCTTCAAACGCGTCTTCCGCCAGTATAGGGTAAGCAGCAACAGCTGGTGACAAAAGACTGATACAAACGATACAAAACGTCTTGTCGCTTAACTCGCTTCAACACCTGGTGACAAACTGTTTTGGCGCTACGCCAAACCCATGACGCCTGCACGCCCTTTTCACGTGCAACGAAAATACTGTACTGAAGGTTTCCCCCGCCGAAAAATTACAAATAGTGGAGCTTGCAGTCAAAAAAGCAATCACTGGTGACTGGTTACGAGAGCTAGCAAGGAATCTGCTCAAATAGTCATTTGTGATGTATGTTTCAATAAGGACAGCCATATAAGTATTAGGTTGTTGCATGAGTTTACACGAATATCTCAAAAGCGAACCAAGCCTGGAGATTAGAGGTATGCACCATCACCGACGCCAGCGCTCAGGCAGCTTGTCGATTCCTTCCTTCCAGAACGACGGAGGCTGGGACTTGAAGAAGTCGTCGAGCGCCTTTCTGACCTGATCCTTTGTTTCGAACTTTTTTCCGTCCAGATAGCGCTGCAGGTGGCTGAACAGCCAGTAGTCAGAAGGAGCGAGGTCAGGGCTGTAGGGAGGGTGGGCGACCATCAGCCATCCGTACTTCTCCAGCTCGGCCTGGGTCGCCTTTGCAGTGTGAGGTCGGGCGTTGTTGGAAGTAGATTTCCGCATTCCTTCCACGAGTCGACGTGATCTTTCAATTTCCGCAGCTGGGTCACGTATGTGGAAGCGTCAATCGTCTGTCCCTTCTCCAGCAGCTCCCAGTACTCCATGCCTCTTCTGGACCACCAACAGGACAGGAGAACCTTTTTGGGGTGAAGGTCGGCCTTTGGGGTGGCTTCTGGCTGTTCTCCTTTGTCGACCCACTGCCGCTTCCTCACAGGGTTATCGTAGAGGACCCACTTCTCATCTCCAGTGATCATCGAGTTGAGAAAGTGAAGCCTCTTTTGGAAAGTGAGGAGAGAAGTGCAGGTGGTCACCCTCCTCGAGAGGTCATAAGCGGACAGTTCATGTGGGACCCATCGACCAAGCTTTGCTACCTTGCCGAGCTTTTCTAGTCCACGTGCAACCGTCGAATGATCATAGCTAAGCATGGTCGCCATTTCTCTGGTGGTACGGGTCCTCCTCCACGGTGGAACGTAGTACTTCCAAATCCAACTCCATCGGCCGACCCGACCTCGGAGCATCTTCGAGAGAAAAGTCTCCTTTCTTGAATTTGGCGAACCAATTCTTGCATGTCATGTAAGAGATGACGTCCTCACCGTATGTATCCACCAGCTTGGTATGGGCTTCCTTTGCATTCCAGCCGAAATCGTGGAGCAAAACCAAACAGTGGCGCAGGTACGTTTTGTCACAGTGCAAATTGTGCGACATTGTGTACTGCAAATGCAAGCTCGGTGAGTGATAGCTAGTGTAATGAAAGAGTATAATGTACACGTGATGACGTAATACCAACATCCATGCGAACGAAATAGGAGAGGATCAAACACGTGTATAAGAACTTATGCAACAACCTAATATAATGTTGTTCGCTGCGGGTAAGGGACGTTTCAGGCGGGATGAGTTTGGCGCGGTGCCAAACCCGTTATCTATCACATTTTGAAGCTAGCAAGTGACACGACTGTGTCATATGGTGTACCACTTGTTTTCCACCGATAGTTTCTCGCATACGCGCTTCAATAACTGGTAGAGAACGAGTTTGCCACCCATACTCATCCTGTCTAAGGCGCCCTTTCATTCGCAGCGAATTAAGTATCACTATTTCAGCAGCGCAGCGAAGCTATTGAGAGAAATCGGAGATGGCTAGTAGGACATGTAGCACTTGGAAAAACTCCTCTCTTCCATAGCGGAGGCATGGCGAATGTAGCTTTCTTCGCAAGGATAAGTGAGTCCGATACAAGATCAGTGCATAGATTACCTTTCTGCTTTTGTCTAACGCTACTGCATGGTGACGAGTACGTCTACACACTAGTAGAGACCCATGAGCTAGCTTATCAAGGTGGGACGCTCCCGCCCTACGTTAGAGAATGAATAACTGATTCCTTCCAATGCAAATCATTCCAACA
>MU943830.1:0-25703 GCA_036418165.1 Cooperia oncophora | reverse complement strand
GAATACCCGAACAAGGGCAACTGTGGCCCGGACGCCAGGAAGTTATGGATTAAGCGGTTGTTATTCGTCTTCAGGAGGTCAAACTATCTCAGGAGACAACATTTGAGCCAAATCTGTCCACGGAGAAAAAAGTCGGTCAAAAACTGGCTCAATTCTGGATGGTTGGGGCAGAAAACGGTAAATATTGCCGAACATTCAACTATCTCGGAGCAGCAGTTGCGGCTGATGGCAGTATGGACTCAAAGGTAGTGAGTGCGGCATGTTCTAAAGTCTGGCGAGTCATGTGTGTGATCGTCTGCGAGAGGGAAAAGCTAGAGCGTTCCAAAGCCGAAGAAAAGCTAGAGCGTTTTAAAGCCGAAGACAGAACTCTCGTTCAACCGGTCGCTGGTGAGTGCGGCCGCTACCAAAGAAGTTGAAGCTGGAGATAAAAATGTTGCGCTGGACGGCGCGCGTCACGCGATTGGACCGCTTTTGTAATTGTGTCATGGAAGTGCGCTGTAGCCCATCTAGCTAACAAAGTGCTAGAGACACGCCTTCTTTGGTGGGGTCATGTGCTTCGCGCGAAGACTGACACTGTCCGTGAAACTGGTCTCCAGCTCGAGGTACTCGGAAATCGAAGAAGATAGGTGAAAGACTCTTGAGATGTTAGGATCTGATCCTGTGGGAATTGAGTACTGTGCAATTCCCCACAGGCGAGACGGTTGGAAGGGAGATGTGAAGAAGCGACTTGTCCTGCTTAATTGTGCTTGCTTATCAACTAAGGTCATATACTCTCAAATGTGTTAAATAACCCATCGTGCGATGTGGAGGCTGTGCTACATTTAACGAGTGAAAAATCGCAAGATGTCCGGTATACCGAACAATAGACCCATGAGCACCCTTATGCACATGCCGACCCTTAGCGTGGGCTAGCTACTAGCTAGCTGCCCTTCTGCCAGCTCTTTTCATCCAGAATGGTGAGAGTGAGTCAACAAATGAAAGAGCTGAAATTAGAAAGACCAGAAAGAGTGAAAGTTCATACAAACATGCCTTCTCTTCAATGTATACGCGTACGAATCGCGATCTGCATGGAGTTCCAATTAGGGCAGTTAGGACGGTTTTTCTGCTTTTTTCGCAATCAGTCAAACACCCAGCATTTTGCCGCCCAAATTTGAGCCCCATTACCCACTACATGGGGTTGAAGGGCTTCCGCCTGAGGGGGTGCGGAGAGAGTAGAATAGAATTGCGGTACAATAAATAAGCATTCATACAGTCATGGTCTAGTTAGACTCTATCTCACTGTTTGAATGGTCCTGATCAGCGCTACTGCCAGATCTATGATAGTGTGAACTCGTCCCGATCTCTGAACGGGTTTTGCGAGTTTGCGTTGATGATGAATTCAACTAACACCTCACGTGAAAATAGTAATCAAGGTGGAAAATGCAAGATGGTTTTGCTCGAATCCATGCAAAAACAACAAGCATTGAGCAGAGACGAAATTACCACACTAGACCATCTTCTGGTGACGAATTGCAAGAAAGGTAAAGAGAAAGGTGCGAGAATTTGTGAGCTCTCTAAGGCTGCGTTTATACTTGTGCGGCAGCGGTAAACGTAGAGTAACGCGCAGGGCGTAGAGTAGCAGGTTCAGCGTACGCCAGCGGCATGCCGAGGAGAGGATTTCATATCGATCCCTCAGCGTTCAGCGGCAGCCTAGCGCATGCCTGGCCGTAGCGAGGGGGCGACGCGGAAGCATAGCTATCGACCTAAGCTTCATGCACGTGTTTCCAAGCCGGCCCCTCTTTCGCCGCCAGCCGCTTTGCAAGCGAACGTGGGCTAGAGAGGGGCTAGAGAGCACTGGACGGAGGAGAGTACAAAGTACTCTCCTCCGTTAGCGTACGCTAGCGTGCCGCTGGTGACGCTGGTGAAGCTAGATCGATATGCATCCTCTCTTCGGCACTGCCGCTGGCGTACGCTGGAAGCGCTACGCTACGCTGCCGCAAAGTATAAACGCAGCCTAACTCGACTCTGCTTATGAACCACCCTCATTTTGGAAAATCGACCAGCGAACTTAAAAGACAGATTTGAGTTGTCGATAAGCTTCACTCGTGTAGTCGTTCTCAACTAGGTTTGACTTGGCGTTAATCCGTTTCCACCAGTTGTTGTCGCTTGTCCGCTTCAGGAGTCGATGGAGCACAGGCTGGTGTCAAGTCAAATCCAGCCCCTTCTCCAGATACCTCAAAGACAGTTGGCACGATAAATCCCTAAAATAAGGCGAGTAGGACAAATACGCCTGGCAGGACGGAATTCCGAGCCCCTGAACAGGCACTTCTACCCATAAGTGCCCTTATAATGCCCTATAAATCTGCAACATACTGACCCGGACGCCCATCGCGCCCGCTTGCTCATAAAAGGACGGCCATGCTTGATGCCCGTGTTGCTTCATTTGCTAAGTAAAATATGATGCGAAAGAATTGATATGAAGAGGTTGCGGTGTTTGCATGGATCTGAGTATCATACTCGCAGGTCGTACAAATGTAATCGTTTATTGGCATGATGCCTACGGGAAAACTCGTCCTACTTGTCTGAGAAACGAAAGGTTTCTTCGCAGGTTTTTGACCGTTTCACTTCGTTTTTCCGCACTATATAGCACCCTGTTAGCATTTCAGACCGAGTACCGAATTATCGTGCCATAAGTCTTTGAGCGTCAGCAGCAAAAACGACTGTACGGCGACATGCATCCCACTGGAAGCGGCCGAAGTGACCTGTTGACCTTCCCTAGTCAGGTATTGGGTCTTGGACGAGCAAGCAAGCAAGAATTTCCAACTGTTGGAATGGACTCAACAGGGCGACAAGCCTATATCGTGACAACTTTTTGCTGCAGCTAATTTCAGTGTACAGTTGTACCACATTCTTCTACTTCCTACTTCTATTCCGTCTCTTCTGCTTCTGATTCAAGTAGACATCCATTATGTCATTGTGATGCAGTGAACAGATCACACTCGATTTACGTCTAAGAAAGGCCCCAGGGACAATTTTCATTAGAAATTTGGTGGCTGATAGGTGATGGCAATCGAAATCCGAGAAAATTTTCGAGTGGAAAGGATTCGTGGAGCGTTAATCTTGGACAGAGCTTTCAGCGTTCGCGCAGAAGAGAGATGATAAGCATTGGAGTTGGATAGCTGCCGCTCCTAAAAGGTCTATCAGTCCGTAAATTTATCATCTTCAGGTGCGCTGGGTACACTTAATTCGCTGCGGACGGTTGGGCGTGTCAGCCAGTATGAGTGTGCACAGCGTCAAGGCCGTTCTCTGCCTTCTTGTTGAAGCGCGCATGCGACAAAAAGTGGTAGAAAACGAGTAATACGAACGATATGATACAGTCATATCATTTGTTCGCTTTAAAAACTGGTGGAGAACGGGTTTGGCACCGTGCCAAACGCAGCCGCACTGACACGCCCAACATTCCGCAGTGAACTATAGTGTACATCTCCTTGCTATCTTCAAAATTATGTGATGAAAGCGCATACCAAATCCGTCTGTACTATGAAAAAAAATCTATTTCATAAAACACTGCTGTCATATAGAAAATGAAGGGGGCTACAGATACAGCTCGTTGCACCATTTAGTTCACTTGGAACATTAAGGACAGTTCCCGCGATCAAGTGATCCGCGAAACGCTCGCATGCATGTAGCATCCATGTACGCAATCGCATAGAAAGCAGCACGTTCGTCACACGAAAGAGCAAGATAAAGCCACAGACGCACGGCTCTTGTGGGCATTGTTATTATCACACTGCAGGACAACGACTAACGGTACATCACTTGTACGCTTTCTGTAGCCTGCAGCGTTTAGGACGATTGCATTTGCTCGTTGCTTGTGGACTCTTTTACGGACTCACCAGTTGTTCTGCTTAACTATACATTATTTTCGGTGAACAAAAAACCCAGTAGCGGTCCTTTTTGAAAGGGAGGCTGTGTTCAAGCGCTGATTCAATTCAACGGTGTTGCAAACCAATTTCACGCGCAGAGCTCTCGAAAGTTTGTTTCTCTTCCAATGTTCTTGTTTTTCAATTACTCTAATATTGAATAGCATTTATTAATAGAAAATGTGAAGAAAAACACATATGAGCCAGTGGTTGCACAGAGGCAGCAGGGCATCGATAGCCATTGAGTCTGGAAAACCCATGTTCCATATTACTTTTTCCATATAATACTCCATAGCGGGGACGTCTCTAAAAAGATAAATCTGGCTAGGGGGTGTTTCAGTGCGCGGGTAAAAAGGTGGCAACCGAATTGAAGCATTAGGCTAAGTAATGGCCGTTTTTTTCAATTGAAAAATTTGTTCGAAAAGTGAAAATGTTTTGCAAGCAAGTTATATCATCTGATAGGAAACTTCTCGTAGTATAAGAATATCAAAAAAGCTTTGGTTGAGGATATAGTTTTTGTGAATTTTTTAGTCGTTGAAGTTGGAAGTGAAGTCGGCGAAAATTAGCATCTTCGACAACTGCCTCTATTTAGAAATTTCATGCTAATAGTTGAATTAATTGAATTTGAATTTGATATTCTAATACTACGAGAAGTTTGCTATTAAACGATGTTAAGCTTGCTTGCAAAACTTTTCACTTTTGAAACAAATTTTTCAATTGAAAAAAACGGCCATTACTTATTAGCCAGCCCACTAGCAGTTATTAGCCAGCCCCACTAGCAGTGGGCTGGCTAATAAGTAATGGCCGTTTTTTCAATCGAAAAATTTGTTCCAAAAGTAAAAGTTTGCAAGCAAGCTTAATATCGTTTAATAGCAAACTTCTCGTAGTATTAGAATATCAAATTCAAATTCAATTAATTCAACTATTAGCATGAAATTTCAGGTGGAACAGACGTGAGCCTGCCCAATATTGGCAAGGTGAAGGTTGCCAACTTTGAAATTCTTGAAATTAGTTCCAAAGCGTCCTATTGAGATTCCCTTGCTGAGACTTCTACCTCAACCTTTCCGAATGTATGGAGCAGCTTAAGCGATTTTAGCACTTCGAGTAGACGTAAATAGAGGCAGTTGTCGAAGATGCTAATTTTCGCCGACTTCACTTCCAACTTCAACGACTAAAAAATTCACAAAAACTATATCCTCAACCAAAGCTTTTTTGATATTCTTATACTACGAGAAGTTTCCTATCAGATGATATATAACTTGCTTGCAAAACGTTTCACTTTTCGAACAAATTTTTCAATTGAAAAAACCGCCATTACTTATTAGCCAACCTAATAGTTAAGTCCCCTCTCCACTTATGCGATTTGGTCCCCAGTTTTTACGATGTTGGGGCATAGGGATCAATTGGAGTGATTTTCTATTCTTCAACGTGTACGGTTTTTTCCAGTGAATATTCCGTAACTTCGATATTCGGCCGACTGATTAATTTGAACTGACTAACGTCCGGATCTGACGTCTCGCCCATACGGTTGGCGTTTTCTAATTCGAACTGTGCGACTGTGCCCAATCTCGTGGGTCGTCGGAGTTCGCCAGAAACTTGCTCTTTGATATGTGACAATTGACAGATATGCGCATTTCACCTTTCGGCAGAAACGACGTGTGCGAAGAGAAAGTGACGATGCACACATCACATAAATCACCCTATTATCCCAATGGGGGAGGTGATTTAAATAATACCTTATAGAAGAAGGTCAGACGAAAAAGGCTGTGTTTTCAGCTATTTGGAACCAGTTCACGGTCATCCTTTCAGAGCGCATTTCTTACAAGTCCCGTTGAGCTATGTAGTACGCCAAAAAATGCAGATAAAAAAGACTAGAAAAAGAACGAATTTTCGTTGCTTGGAGATATTTCCTAGAGAGCTGGCCTACCAACCAATCGTAGCAAGCGTGGCATCATATTTGAATCGGGCCCCTTGATGAAAATCACTTTGCAGCCTCTATGGACGGATCTCCAGCAGTGCAAGTCAAGCTCAGCCTAGTTGGAAGAGCAGAGCTTTCAGTTTCCATGAATTGCTCTTTCGCATCCTCTCCCTACCATTCAGTTTCCACACTGCTCCTATAAGCTCCTACGCATCCAGATGCAGGTTCCTTGGGAACAGTGTAGTAATTTGAGCGCGATTTGTCTTATAGAATCCATTCCGAGGGAAGCTAGCGCCAAGGCAACTCTCTTGGCCTCCTCATATACCAGCATGAGTGTTTTTAGTGTTAGCGCGCTGTTAGGTTCGGGGGAGGGGGGAAGAGTGGGTGAGATGCACTTTCACTGGTCCCTTTTGCTGGTTTATGGTAACTAAAAGGTCTCACTATGGCGAGGGCCAACTCTGTGAAGATGTGGAGTAGAGCCGGCTAAGTAATAGGAATTCATAGGTCGTTGCATCGGGCCTGCACAAGTCTCGCTGAGTACATAGTAGTGGATAATGCAAGCGTCCGGTTAGCGGGAGATGCGAGTTCTGATCTCGCCCGTGGTCTAACTTTTGCCCACGACTCAGCCCTTTTGTGAGAACATAGCATTTGATGTCCCACCAACCTGAGCTGCGCCGTCTTGACCTCCTCTGAAAAAGAAATTCGGTGAGCTTCAAGTAAATATTACGTGCGTGCGTTGAACAACAAGAAGTCCAAGCGAGAGATGAATAAATTGATGAAGGCTTCGTGCGAGCGACCAGACAGGAGAAGCGAGGGAACATGCGACGAGCAAGCAGATGCTACAGCTAGGAAAACTGGGAAAACTGGCGGAGTACACAACCAGATCAATCTTGCGTCGTAACATTACTACCTTACAACTTTTTCTCGTGAAGTTTGAAAAATGCTGACCAGCAGTTTAGGACTGATCGCGGAAAGTACCTTCAACAGGGCATGCTAGCCAGTAGGATATGTAGCTTATGTATTGCTCCCTATTCTAATGACTGACCACAAATTTGTAGCTTTATTGTGCGTGATTAGCCTTAGAGCTACATACCACTGTGCCACTAGATTTTGCACGCTGATAGCAGAAACAGGCAATATTCAGCTATCATTACCCCGAACACTCGAAAATATTTTTTGGAGAAACCTTGCCCACAATTCAATGTCCTGATCACGAGCACAACCTGTTTGGAGCCACCACATTCACACCGAAGTCGGTGTAAACTTGCATACATGCAGGGGTTATTCGATACCCACCCTAAAACCGAGTTTTTAGCCAAATCTTCCCGCTTAGAAAAAGTCGCTCAAAAAGTGGCCTGCATCCGGAATATCGGGTAATAGTTGGGAGTTAGTGCCGAAATCCGAAGTCTAATCAACATCTGGAGTAGCCACAATCTTAATCAAAGCAGGTAAGAACCTGTTCGCGTGTAAGCCAACTTCTCTTTTCCATAGGATTTTCGACGAGAATGACTTTGAGTGGAGACACAACTAAGCGTCTGTGTAATCTGGCGGTCTCATTCACAAGAAGGATCGTGTTTGTATTTTTCATACTTTTTGCTCAGTTTCTGCATCAATTTTACATTGCAGAGCGCAGCAAAGGACGGATAGGGCATGCCGCGCTGATTGTGAAAGAAACTCTTCCGGCACGCGTCTTACCTAACGATATCAAAAAGCTGCTGATAACAAAGCCTGCAGCTTAATCCAAAACGAGGCGATCACGGTTGGTATCATAATGCCTCCTCCTTCAGCGCTCCACATCGTCTTTTGGGGGATTCTCTATCCCCATACGGCAGTTGCCTATGAAGTAACGAATGAAGAGGATTTACTATGTAGGTTTCAAATTACAAATTGAACATTTATACTAGAACCCTCCTGATACTTTACCCTGAAATCTCAAGTAGAGTTGGAAATTTCTCTGCAAGCGATACTTTAGGTAGTAATGTTTTTGGTCTGCTCGTGACTACCTTCATCCATAGACTTAGTCCTCATCATACAGTGTTTATATTTTGCTTCAGCCGTTTTGAGCGTTCGCAGCGTTTTGAGCGTTCTCTGAATGGCAGCTGCAAACCATCCCAGCTAATTTCTGATTGCCAACATTCTTTGGTGGATCTTCTATTATGACTCACCTTGTACAGCTCAGGCCAATGAGAGGAATAACGCTGTACGCTGTACCCTCTCCATTCGCTTTCACGCTGCGAAGAGTGGTACAAATGCTCCCAGTGCGGACCTGGTTTTTTGCTCAAGGAACTACAGAGACTCTTCAGCTAATCATGAAGTGTGAAGTGAGAGAGTGAGTTCCAAGGAAGCCTTGCTCATGACTGTTCCTGGTGTACACGGATCAACGGATTTCTGCGTACCAAGAGCTTCTCCTCTTAGAAATTTTCGATCAAATGACTTTGATTTCTGTTTAGACGGTCAACCATTAATCGTATCGCTTCCTCTAAACCAGGTCTTCAGTTGAATCTACATGTGAATGGATAGAAAAAGGTTGGACAAAAATGATACTACTGATTGGGTATAAGAGGATCTCAAAGCAGTCTAGTAAGAACCTTCTCCTACATGGTGTTGATGAGCATGGCGATCAAGATGAGATTCGAGCTCGCTCAACGAACACCCGTGAATTAGTATTGTGGGGCGGGTCTCAATAGTGGTTTGCATTTTACTGATGCTGACGGCTCGACCACCGGAACCACGAAGAAGGAACTCGAGTCAGGTCCAGTGTGGAAAACCGAAGCCGGGCTCAAGAAGGAGACAAAGTCTTGATCTGGAGACCAGCAGAAGACAACCTGCAACACCGTCCCAAAGAAGGAGCGGATGGCGATAATTAGTCTGGAATATCATAAAGTGCTGTAATCTGGGTATCTGAAATATTGCATGGACAGAAGACGAGGCCAATGCAGTTGCGAAGTCACACTCGTCATGCATTGTTGGTACTTCAGCAGAAAAGAGGATACTGGGTTCGAACCTCCTTCTCTAGAGATGGGGGACAATTGGAATTCTGAGTGGCCTCGAAGTCATTACTAGGGTGTAGGGAGCGGAGTGCACTTGCAAACTACCAGGAAGAGGAAGTCATGATTGGGGAGCATTGGTATGACTTCTCGTGGTATGAAGTATATGAAGCGGTCTAACAACAGTTTTCTCTCCCTGGCGTGAGCATCGCAATGTTCACATTTTCCAAAATACAAGGGGAACATCATGTGACGTTAGATCACGTGTTGGTTTTATCTCGGGACAAGTTCAAGCAGCGAACACGCAAAGCACTCTTCAATGCGCTCGTAGTGTCCCGCTTTCTTCGATTCGGACTTGAAACTAAAGAACAGATGTGTTCTGACGTTCCCTATCGTTATTTCCTTGTTACGTCGGTCACCACAAACATGATCGCTTTTCAAACTCTTCTGGACTGAAATTTCTCTGAGTAGCAGTAGATAGCTGCTTTTTCTTTCGCACACCCTTCCTGCCTCTCCATGAAGCAGTTCCACGTCATGGGGTGCATTATCCTGTTCATTTCATGAATATTTGTTTTATGCATTCAACAACCTTGGACACACCGATAAGCGAAACAACACGTTACGTACCTCTTGGTCACCACGCTTTCTTCAAATGTGAGGCTTTCGAGAGATCCTCCAAGATGCCAGAGCGGGTACGTAATTTTCATGGAATTATGGATGTGGATGTGGCTTGAAGGCGTACGGGACGATAATTTGGTATGCGGTCTAAAATGCTAGAATAGTGCTTTATAGTGGGAACTGGCGAAAAAGCGAAGTGAAACGTATTTCACTTCGCGTCTTCATTCAAAAGTCTTCATTCTTGAGAACTCAAATTTCGGAAGATTTCCCGTGAACATCTTGCCAGTCAGGCTACGGTAGATACAGCTGGATGTATTAGGTTGTCCGGAAAAGTTTTGAGAAAATTTCACACTTTTAGTTTGAAGAAGTGTAGCAAGCGAATGACTCAACAGAAAGTCATATATCAAGTGGTACGATGAAGAGAAGTGTTTGTACTAATGCTGGCTGTTGTTATTCCCATTGTTGTTATGATTTGGCATTGCCTAAAAAATGTCGAACACCTAACGGCTTTTACATCATCTTCACCGTTCTGGCTCCTCTATCGGTCAAATCGGGAATGAGGAACCGCCATTCGATGCTGGATAAAATGCGCTTCAAAACTGTCTGTACTAGGAAATCAATTGGTCTCTTCCATGGAAGTTTAGCTTGGATGTTGCGTACGCCCCTCATTCTCAGTACTCGCTTAGTTCTAGCTCCCACGCAAGGTAATCCCGCCCAAAAGGTAAGGGACATAGGATGGACAATATTTATTATAACTATGAACTACTATCTCTTATTGTTGTTGATAAGTGTTAAATGAGCTGGTTGAAATTTCTCAAAACTTTCCGGACACCCTAATATAATGTAGTTGTACGAAATGAGTTTGGAGCGGTGCCAAACCTGTTCTCCACCAGTTGTTGCGAGCAAGTGATAGACTGTGTCATATCGTTCGTATCACTCGTTTTCTACCACTGGTTGTTGCATGCGCGCTTCAACAAGAAGGCAGTGAACTGCTTCGACGGTGTGTCATTCTGCCTGACACACCCAACCGTCCGCAGCGTACTACAGTGTATGTACTCATATATCAATGGAGCACCGCCGCCGCTTCATGTCAGTCCGACATTTTACTTCGCAAAGGGAGCAATGCGAGGATCAGGTGCAGTCGTCCATTAGTGGGCGGGCGGGGGCGGTCGGCGTCCGGGACGGTAGTTTGACCCTAAAAGGGCCTTATAAGAGTACCATTCTTGGAGAAGGCGCACCCAGCGCCTGCTCAGTAATTCTCTCCTGCCAGGGGGTTTAATCCTACTCGTAATAGGGACTGGCAAAGGTTTAAAACCTAGTCATATTGGGGAACCATCGCGCCAAATGCCAACAAAGGCTACTATCAGCTGCTGAATTAGCGAACCATCTGAACCATCAACTATCATTGAAAAGGTCGACTCGCGCTCATCATTGTGACGTAACTGTACCTGGGAGGCTGTTGAGATGGCCTCTAACAAACGCAGGTCACTTCACGCGTATTTGCACCTAAGGGAGGCTTTTTAAAGACACATAGTACGCTCATACACATTGAGGGTGTATGAGACTATCAGCCCCCCAGATGTCGATGTGTCGTGGTCCCCCCGCCCAAACATGCCCAGGAATGGAGATACAGGGCCGTGAAACACGCTAATTCTTCCATGCTCCGCCCACTGCCTTTTTACGGCGCAGATTCCCGCCGTTCATAACATCCGTCGTAAGCGCGCCTGTCGCGTGCGGCTCCTTGGCACTTTGCCAAGTCCTTTAATTGCGCTCTCAAATACAAGTAAAACGCAATTTCCTGATGCGGATAACATTGGAGGTGCTACAAAATAAGAGCAGAAGATGATGACAAGGGGCAGAACTCAAGAGCAACTCGGCTGCATCTGCAGTATCCATCAAGGGCCGCGCATTCCCACAAAACATGAAAATAAAAGCCCAAGCGTCCCACTCGTTTGTTCTAAGTATTTCTATGGCTTTGGCGCCGGATCGTAGAAATTTACAGGCCAGTTTATCTAATTTGCCTTTCCTTGATTTTTTCATTTTTGTTTTGTTTACATTTACATCGTTGTGCTTCATTTCTAGCCTGTGTCATCTTCATCTCCTTGTACATGGATTTTGAAGCATGAGCAACACCTAAAATTTTATTCGCATCAGGAAATTGCGTTTTGCTTGTATTAAACTAACGAGTATGCCGTTTTTATTTTCATGTTTCGTGGAAATACGCGGCCCCGAGGGATGTTGCAGAAGTGGCACAGTTGCTTTTAAGTTCTGACCCTCGTCATCATCTTCTGTTCTTATTTTGTAGCACCTCCAATGTTATCCGCATCAGGAAATTGCGTTTTACTTTTGAGAGCGCAATTAAAGGACTTGGCAAAGTGCCAAGGAGCCGCACGCGACAGGCGCGCTTACGACGGATGTTATGAACGGCGGGAATCTGCGCCGTAAAAAGGCAGTGGGCGGAGCATGGAAGAATTAGCGTGTTTCACGGCCCTGTATCTCCATTCCTGGGCATGTTTGGGCGGGGGGACCACGACACATCGACATCTGGGGGGCTGATAGTCTCATACACCCTCAATGTGTATGAGCGTACCATGTGTCTTTAAGGATGGCACGTGTAAATTCATAATGGGATAATGGTTGAATCTTTCGTCAGTCCCTTTTCGGGATAGGCACGCATTCTTCTTTGAAATATTTGTAACTTACTGTATATGTGGTTTACTTACTCTACTTGTGGTTGTGTATATGTGGTGGTACTACTATGGAAAACTACTCTTTCTAGGCAAAAAATGCCTCTTGGTGGATTATGCATAGAAGTGGAGAAAGATGGAGTTCATATGAAATAGGCGATAATAGGAGGTATGTACTGCAAAGGTAATCGGAGACATTCTCTCAAACCACATGGCCCTACACATATCGGTGCAAACAATAGGGCCTCCAAGCGATTATTTCCTTCGTACAAGATATTTTGAGGTCTTGAGCGTCAAATTAAGATGCCTGTGGACACCTGAATGATCGTGAAATCCGCTTCTTGCTTGGGGGTGTGGTCTGCAATAGTAAAAGTGCTTCACTCATTTCCGTTTTTCTAAAGTGCGCGAAAATGAAGCTGAAGGTATTTTGTTTGCTTCTCCGCCGACAGACAAAGCACGCGCAGGAATGCGACATGCCGTACGACCAGGCACACGACTAACCATGACCAAGCGCGCCACTTGTCTGCACCCGCTCACGAATACTTCGAATCCACACTGAGCCCGCTCCTATTTCGAAATAGCGTGGGCGGGCGATGAAAACTGCATGGGTGAAGACAACCGTAATTAGTCGTTGCGTCACGCGCGGCGTTTTCTTGATTTGTGTTGGTCTTCGATTGTAGCATCGTATTTCAAGAAGATGTGACATCGTAGGCACTTTATCTATTTGTCTTTCGTCGCCATTTATGACCTAGCTACAAGGTCATTTGCGGCAAGACGTCGCACTCGACGTCCAGCGGATTTCGAATAACAATTGTACCTTCGACTCCATACGAGTTCCCGAGGGACTTCCTTTTCTGGGAATTTCATGTGTGGAATAGTGGTACTGTAGGCTCATTTACATGACAGTACACCGCGTAATAAGCGTGAACTTTGCCTTTTTCCTTTCATTAAGCTGCGTTCATACTTTGCGGCAGCGTTCACCAGTGTTCCAAGCGTCCGGCAGCGTCAGCGACTAGGAAAGTATAGATATCGATCTAGCGTCTGCCATCAGCGTCTGCCAGCGTGCACCAGCGTCCGGGAGAGGAGAGCATAAGGCGATACCAGCGTATCAGACAGCTGGTATCAGGGCACGCTATTGCGTTGCGATCATTTCCCGCTAATTACGACCCCCCCCAGAATTAGGGTCTTAATACGACCCCCCCCCTGTCACGAGGGTACAAATGAAAAGAAGCGCAAAAGGGACGAAGAAAATGACAATAAAGAGAACTGGGCGCTATTGAACTATTCCTACGCCAAAAACTCAAAAAAATTTATGCTGAAACTTTGTCCCAAACCTATAGATGTTATTCGATGTCCTGATCACGAGTCCAGCGCTATTTGGCACTTCGCTGAGGCTGAAACTGAGAAAAGGGAAGATTTCCCGCAGGTCAGGCTCAGTCTTAGCAAAGCGCAGATGACCATAGTGTCCTACGTTAGCGCTGGCGCCAAGAATAAATATCATATTCGTAATCAGGATGTCAAATAACCCCCGTATACAAGTTTTCATCGATTTTGGTGATTCAGGGTATTTTGGCCCCGGCGCCTGTGGCGCGGCGCCAAAATACCCTAAATCACCAAAATCGATGAAAGTTTTGGGCAAAGCGGGTGTGATATTCATGTTCAGGAGGTCGAAGTACCACTGTAACAAATTTCCATCCAAATCTGCCCCTCTAGAAAAAAATCGATAAAAAATTGGCCTGATTTCGGCAGACTGGGGTAGGAGTAGTTCGATAATGCCAAATACTACAACAATACAACCTAAAAAACTACTAGAAAACAAAAAAGAGATCTAAAATACCAAACAAACGACAAAAAACTCACCAGAAGTACTAGGAACTATGCATTAGTTTTTGAATATTAGTTGTTCGCGGTCATCCGCACGCGAGCCCTAATACACGCGCTAATACAAGCGTATTGGTGCGCGCTATTTTACGACCTGGAGCCAATTTCAAGCCAAACACTCGAAAAGTACCCCTCTTTTGAACACCCATAACTTCGTTGAAAGTAAAGCTCTCGGAGAGGGGAAAGTGGGAATGAGTGGAGCTAGGTTGGCTCTTGTTACCTGAGTTTGAGCGATTTCAAAAAATATCCTTTTTAGCAATTTTTCTCCGTTGTGACCCTTGCGTGATCATGGGGGCGTGGGGGGGGGGGGGGGGCAACCACAAGTCGCTACGCTTTGGACATCCATGGCAAGCTTCATACACGGCCTTTCGTAAAAAAAGAACTGTGCCGGAAGCATGAAGCTTTCTACTTTCCAGCAAACTTTCATTTTATCCCTAGGCCTGCTATTCGAAAAAATCCCCCGTTGTGATCATAGAAAAATCACTCCCCCACGGCCCGAAAAATCAACCCCTCCGACGCCAGAAAATCTCCAGTTGGCTTTAAGACATTGGTATGCTTCTAAAACGCATGTTTTTGCCAAGGATACCAGGAAATAGTTCATTGGACGCCAATTGGCATCACCTCTGCATTGCGCCATGCATAGCGCTTTCACGCAGAGCTATTGGGAAGGTGCAACTTCTAGAAAGGGCTTCCTTCGTGCAGGTAGATGTGCTTGCACGGTCAGAAAGGCTCGGAAGTGTATTTTCATCTGTTCACTAGTTCATGGCGGATATTCATTGGCGCGGGGGTGGTGTAGTGACAAGTGGCGCGCTTACCACTCGCGCGATGCCGGGTTCAAATCCCGGGTCGACTCCCGCCCAGGCCAACCAAGCCTTCTACCCTCCGGGGACGGTAAATTGGTACCAGATTCGTCTGGGAGGATAAAACACTGACTTGTACATCGGCTGGCCACCGCAAGTCATTGTATAGGCCACATCGCATTCAATAAGCCACTACGATTCTGAATGGAAGTAGAATGCGTGCATCCCACAAAGGGGTTGATCAACGGCGGAGACTTTTAATATTAATTCATGACGTCGTTGTGGGAGGCCATCATATTCCTGTCATCGCCCGTTCCCCATTTCTGCGCTGGCAGGTTGCTTCTGTATTGTGTGGGTCTCTTCAGAGGTCCTTCACATGGATAAGTCTTTCATCATTGAAGCTGAACGACAGCTGGGTATCGCTGCACCCTCACTTCAGAAAGGTCCCCGCGCTTACGACCCCCCCCCCTCCCTCGAGGTCAAATACGACCCCCTGTTGTGATGATCACAACGATGGCGTACCCTGCCTGGTATCCTCCATCGCGCTATACTCTCGCTATTGGACCCGGAGCTGGTGGACGCTGCCGCAAAGTATGAACGCAGCCTTAGCGAGTTCGAGCTTGGCTAGTTTCACCGAAGATCTCTGTGCCATTTTGGCACTTTTTGAGCTCGCGCCTTAGCCACATGTCTGGTTCGCGGTTCGCGTACTGAAATGAACACTTCAGTTTTGAAAGAGGACGAATAGTTGTTATTGCTAATACTGCTTACTTATATGGAATGTCAACGTCTCTGGATGGTTCAATAATAGGGTGCTCGGTGTCTTCAGGTTGGTTGACTCTTCAATAGAAAACCAACCCTACTAGCTCACTGGGAAGCAGGAAAGATAAAGGTTTATAAAACGTCCCTGGTGAGCTAGTTGCTCCTAGGCCTAGGTGACAAGTTTTACAAACTCTTTTTACCCTGAACTCGTTGTTCGATCCATGCACATGAACAAGTGATCAGAATTAAGCCGATTAAGTGATCAGACAAGTGGTTATACAGATAGTAATCCGGAGCTAAATAGATATTTTGGAAATTCAGTCCCTCTACCGTAAAATCGGCTTCTATTAGATGCACCAAACCTGAAATGGGCAGTACTCGCCTCATGCACGACATCCATGCTGTGTGCGGAGTAATATTGGGCGACCGTATAGGACAAAGTCAAAATCAGTGGTGGCGGTGTTAGGGACATCGGACTGAGCTCATCCTCGACTCCTTTTTCTGCCTCAGTCAGGGCAGATTTCCCACAAAGTGCAACGTGCTCAGCATGGCATTATGACTGGGAGGGGTGATGCGCAGGAAAAGCAATTGGAAGTGCGCCGTGTGGAAACACTCAAAAGGGAGTTTCTTTTATCATCTGAGGTCGGTTCGTTGAAGTCTGAGGAAGTGGTGCCCATCCTTCCACGATTGTTCTTCCTCCTTTTATTACTTTGAACTGTTTCGATAGGTATTTCTTGCCTATTAATATCTTTAAGATTATGATTGTGATTTATTATCGGTTAGTGAAGAAATGTAGTTCTCAAACACAATGGCCCATGAACGGTAATGTAAAATTAAAGTATAAAAAAGATGAAATGAGAGGGCAACGAGGAAGCCGTGGAAGATTTCGGAAAGGAGCAGTGGCCCGTCAGCACTGCAAGTCGAGAGAATAGCAGAGCGGCTCTGGCCCGTCAGCACTGCAAGTCGAGAGAATAGCAGAGCGGCTCTGGCCCGTCAGCACTGCAAGTCGAGAGAATAGCAGAGCGGTGCTCTGGCTCCGTCAGCACTGCAGTCGAGGAGAATAGCAGAGCGGCTCTGGCCCGTCAGCACTGCAAGTCGAGAGAATAGCAGAGCGGCTCTGGACACCATCTTAGTAGGTCCGTTAATTCCACCAAGGTCTATATGGTGTCGTGCTGAAAGTGTCTTTTCCTGAATTTAGTTGACTTGTGTTGTGTTGATGTTGTTGAATCTGATAGCACATGTGCTTGCGCATGTACTATTAGGTCGTTGCAAAAGAAATGCAGGATTTTGTTTTTTTTGTATTTAATACTTATTTTATTCCAATAAAATGTAAGTGTTATATATCATTCGAAAGCTTATCTAATGCTCTTTCTAAATGATACTTCAAGATTGGTTGTAATTCTTTTTAGAGGCCACAAAATCGTTGAAGGCGTTTTTGACATCGTCTTGGTTTTCTTGAAGCTTTCTATCATAAGTATATTCTGTCCAGATGCTTGAAAAAGTGGTGATCGGTGGGCGACAGGTCTGGTGAGTATGGTGGATGAGGCAGAGTTTCATAGCCCAATCCGTTTATTTTCTGGAGGGTAAATTGTGCAAAGTGTGGTCGGGCATTGTCGTGGAGAAGAGTCCGGAATCGTGGAGTCCCCTTCATATTGACCAACCTTGGGCACATGCGTTAAGGCTTCTGATGCATTTCGTCGATTTGTTGACAGTACTTCTCTGCCGTAATTGTTTCACCAGGATTCAGGAAGCTGTGATGGATGAGACCGGCGGCAGACCACCAAACATGAAGTTCATCTTCAAGGCTGGTGTTGCCACAGCGAAACTCTGGACGCGAACGTCTGGACCGTAGATTCGTTATACATCTTGACCCACAACTTTCTTGATGTTCGAGCTGTATCGGCAGCGTTTCGCGTCTAGCTTGGCACTCACAGAAAGAGAATAGTGCGAAATTCACGTTTCGACATCTGCAATAAAATGTCAATAAAAATTATAATAAAATGAATTACAACCAATCTTGGAGTATCATTTAGAAAGAGCATGAGATGAGCTTCCGAATAGTATATAACACTTCATATTAAAGTAACATATTATTGGAATAAAATAAGTATGAAATACAAGCAAGCAAAATCCTGCATTTCTTTTGCAACGACCTAATAGAGTCAAACTGATTTATGATAAGCAGTTATTGAATTCATTCAAATATGAGTCAGGCAGAAACTAAACTCTTTTAAATTTCACTTTTTCCAAGTTTTGCCTGGCTGAAACTTCGAAATATGCGACTACTACACGCCACATTCCACATTCTCCTTCTGTATGAAAGAAAAACAATCACTGGCTTCAGTCTTGGAGATATGATTAGGAGCGGCTTTCACCCGAAACGGACATCCGCAAATAATAGTTTGGCAATGCCAATGAATGGGGTGATCACCCCATATATATATAATTCGCTTCGTCTGTTTGTTTGTAAGTTTGTTTGTAAGTTTGTTTGTAAGTTTGTAAGTTTGTTTGTAAGTTTGTTTGTAAGTTTGTAAGTTTGTTTGTCTGTCCGGAAATTCGGTTCGACCTGAAGAACGACTTGGAGAGGTCGGGTCAAGGTGGGATGGGTAGAGCATGGGACAAGAAACAAAGGAAACATTGACCTATGCGAAGCCCCCACTGTGGGCGGGCCACTCACTGAAATTTTTGGAGTTCACAGAAAAATGTTCATAATTCGCTTCCGGAGCAGCCTAAGATGGTGAAACAAGGAGTAATAAGGTTAGTAAGGAGTCGCCAGACTAACTGTGGCAGACACATCCAAAATGGGCGGGCGTACTCAAGGTGGGCGGTGCTTCGCATAAAACTCAGTAACTCGGTTCGCGAGAGTGTTCAGAAGCCGCAAAAAGCTCAGTGCAGAATGTAAATATTCTGGCGAGTATTGGCGAGCTCGCAAAGTTGTTAAGGTCCGCCCCCACAGCACAGTGGGCGGAGCTTCGCCCTAAACCGCAGGATACTCACTTTAAAAGTTTGTAGCTCGGTTCCAGAGCACTGCAAAGACCGGAAAAACGTGCGTCAAGGTCGGCAAAGGTTCGCCGGTGAGGACTGTGAGGCAAAAACATTGTGGGCGGAGCCTGCTCCGAGGTGGGCGGAACCAGACAAAATGGTCTGTAAAACGGTCCAGACTCTCCCGAAGACTCGGAAAAAAAACCTGTGAATTAAGGTCAGAGAGTCGCCGGTGAGATTGTGTGGGCCACGAATAATTGGGCGGCGGGCCAGCCGAGTGGCGGAGCCACGACAAAGAATTCTCCAAATTCTGCTCCAGAGCTCCGAAGACGCGGAAAAAGTGGATTAAGTGTCAGCAGGAGGGTCGAAGGTGAGGACGGGCCAAAAAGGTTGCTGGGGGGCCAGTCATCACGAGTTGGGCGGAGCCGAACAAAAATTCTCCAAAACTCTCCCAGAGCACTCCGAAGACCGGAAAAAGTGGATCAAGGTCAGCAGAGGGTCGCCAATGAGGATTGTGGGAGGACAAAAATTGGGCGGAGCCTGCTCCGAGGTGGGCGGAACCAGACAAAAGGGTCTGTAAAACGGTTCCAGAGCTCTCGAAGACCGGAAAAAAACTTGAATTAAGGTCAGCAGAGGGTCGCCGGTGGAGAATTGTGGGGGCACGAAACACAATTGGCGGCGGGCCCAGCCCGGTGGGCCGAGCAGACAACAAAATTCCTCAAACTCTCGCATGAGCACTGGCGATAGACCGGAAAAAAGATTAAGGTCAGCAGAGGGTCGAGGTGAGGACCGTGGGGCAAAAACATTTGGGGCGGGGCCAGCCCGAGTGGGCGGAGCCAGACAAAAATTCTCCAAAACTCTCCCAGAGCACTCCGAAGACCGGAAAAAAGTGGATCAAGGTCAGCAGAGGGTCGCCAATGAGGATTGTGGGGCACAAAAATTGGGGCGGAGCCTGTTTCGAGGTGGGGAGCAGACAAAAACTCTGACAGAACGTTCTGCAGAAACATCAGACCACCGGAAAAAAAGTGGATTAAGTTCAGAGGCGGTGCCTGCTGAGAGTTGCGGACAACAAAATTGAGGCGGGTCTGCTCTGAGGTTGCGGAGTCAGACAGAAGGAATTTTGTAAAACAGCTCAAGAGTACTTCAGACACCGGAGTAAAGTAGAGTACAGAACAAAAGGCGGATATCAGTAGAGTCTAGAAATATGTGAGAGAAGGTACGCGCGGCGAAGCCGCGCCCCCGGCGCAGCCGGCGCTATCAGAAGGTAAGCCTCGCGTGCGTCCAGCCGCGAGGCGACTGATATTACATAAGAGGGGCGGAATGAGCCCGATTCCAACTGCCTTGCCCTACCGATGGGGAATCGTTTGGTGATCCACTGAGAAAGAAAACAATCAGAGGTGGTAACGCCGCGAGTGGATTAATACCATGTCCCTTGGAACTGCCCTCACTGATCGCAACGATATGAAATGTAAATGCTGGCGACGAGCTATTTCAAACAAGTGGGTGTCTATTTACTAGCGGGATAAAACAAGGATCTCTTTGATGAGAGTGTAGAAGAGTTATGGGTGACACTCGCTCAACTTATTCACGTGCACATTTGAATTCATTCTAGAGGATAAACTTTCGAATGACACGATTTCCCAAAAAGCATCAGTCACGTCACGCATCACTTTAGGTGAGCCTAAAGCTCGGAAATACCGCTTCCTTAGATTAACTCATTCGTAGGGCTGATTGTTACAGTTGCTCAAAACTGCGGGAAGAATGAGGAAGACTCGTCAACTTCTATGAACAAGCTAAATCCGTAAGCGGCCAGATTGTAATAAGATTTACTCTTATTTTCAAGTGAAAATTTGCACTGTTGCATGCCATCTTAACAACCCTCATAACGTATTGTTCCCTATTAAAAAAACATTGGACGTTTACACTTGACCACACTTTTCCATCGGTAATTTGAAGAGAAAATCAGGTGAATTAGGTGAAATCTGCGGTAAAAGTGCGCATTTATAAAATAAGAAATAGATTCTGATGTGTAAACGTTCTTTGAGAAGGACGTTATGGAGGTTCTAACAAGGGGGGGGTGGGGATGTGAACCACGCTTCCATTGATATAACGCTTATTCCGCTCAGCTTTCTCTGTGCCTGTTTGCATTAAGAGGGCCGCTGATTTGCCAAAATCATGTTGTGTTGAATCGCTCGGTGGGTGCGGCGTAACTAAGAAGAAGCCGCGCCTCAATCGTAGGGAGGTCGTCAGGACGGGAGCGCTTTTTGAAAACGGTTTTTTGCATGATGTGGGTCACGTGCATGGAGTACCAAACTGGTGTTCATTTTTCCTGAACGCCTCTGGGAATGCCAAAAATGGAGTGAAAAAGAAGTCCATGGAAACCGACTGTTTTTGAGCCTGAATGGGCTCTAAATCACTCGCAACTTCTGGCAGTGCTGCCTATATGCGTCTTATAAACGTATGGTATGAGAAAAGTAGTCGCCAATGGGGTCCTACTTGTGGCACGTAGTCCCCAATTTGGAGCCAAGTCTTTCTCCCACTGGAGTCGTTATGTACATTCGTTTGAGGGACTTGCAGGGCCATTCTGACGCCAGATTGGGTTGATGTCAAGAATAAGTGTCAGAATCGTGATCAGGACCATCGATTACCCCTATAGGCAAACTTTCGGCCAAAAAAATTTTTTTGACTTTTTTGAGTTGTGATAGACCGACCATTTGGTCGTCGGTGATGACCGGAGACCCACAACTTTGGAGTTGCGATGACGTAGCGATGACGTGGTGGGCCGCCGGGCAGCCGCATCGCGGATTTGGTGCTCATAAGGTCCAATTCATACTTGGCATGGGATGGCTTGGCCACGAGAACAAGTGAAAAACGATCTGAATTTGTACGACCCCCACGACTTCTCGCTCAACGAAAGATGCGTCCTCCCTACAAGATGAGAGAACTTCATCCGAAATGTCTTCATCAAATGCACCTGGAGGAATGATGACTATTTTGTTCTTTTTTCGATGGCGTTTATGGTTGTTGCTAGTTTTTTGTTTCCGTACCACTGAATGAGGGTTTCGATAACCAGCAAAAGTACGACTTCAACAAAGTGACTCAGCATAACCCAATGCACAGACTCAAAAAAGTCAAAAAAATTTTTGGCTGAAAGTTTGCCTATAGGGGTAATCGATGGTCCTGATCACGATTCTGACACTTATTCTTGACGTCAATCCAATCTGGCGTCAGAATGGCCCTGCAAGTCCCTCAAACGAATGTACATAGCGACTCCAGTGGGAGAAAGACGTGGCTCCAAATTGGAGATAAATGGCACTGAGACTGAAATAAATGCCATAGTCATGATCAGGGCACCGAATAACATAAGCTCAGCTTTCAGACAAGTTCTTGCTTAATGGTATGTGAAATCGAAATTGCTGAATAGCACCGACTACGGAACTATTTAGGATGTGCCTATAAATGGCAGATATCCGAGTAAAATTCATTAACAGACGTATATATGGAAGCGACAATATCAATCGTGAAAATATAAAAACTGAAATTAGACGTGCAACTGCCGAGCGGAGTGCGGAACTATCATCCATCCCACTGGCCTTGTCTTGGTAAATCCTCCACGCTATCCTCACTATGGTCCATCTGGTCGTCGCCAGCACTACCACTTCGATTGCCTTAATAGCGGCCAAGTATTGCGAATGGCCTCGACTTCTTAACTAGACGTGCCACAGTAAGACCCATTGACGACCTTTTCTCATAGGTACCAGTACAACCTTTATAAGGACCCTATAGGCAGCAACTGGCCGAACTTGCGAGTGATTTAGAGCCCATTCAGGCTCAATAACAGTCGGTTTCCATGGACTTTTTTCACTCCATTTTTGGCATTCCCAGAGGCGTTCAGGAAAAATGAACACCAGTTTGGTACTCCATGCACGTGACCCCACATCATGCAAAAACCGTTTTCAAAAAGCGCTCCACGTCCTGAACGACCTCCCTAGTAAGTGCAGCCTGGTCTACGACTGTCATTCTTTGCAACAAGACGACATCGATAACTTAAATCGAAGATCTATGAAACGGTCGTCCAACCTATCGCGTTCTACGGTGGTGAATGCTGGTCTGCAACCAAAAATTTCAGTTCCGCTCCGGACGATGGACATGAAAATGCTGCGCTGCACAGCTGACGTCACGTGCACAAATCACTTTCGCAATTATGACATACGCAAGAGGTACAGTGTAGCTCCCGTGATCGAGAAAATGCGCGGAGCTTGCCTTCCATGTTATCATGTACCGCATACGAACACCACCCGTGGGACTGCTGCTGATTTCAAGGTGTCCGGAAAGCGGTCCAGTTGCCACCCAAAACAACTTGAAGGTTGTTGACATTAGTCCTCCATGGAGGTTCAATTGACTGGGGTGTCCGAGGATGAAACCAATGAGATTCAAATTCACGACTTCACTGGCGTGCTACTAGCACGCCCATATTTGCTACTTACAAACTAGAACAAGCCCTTGAAGATGCGACTGGCGTAGTGACGGATCTTTGACTTTTCTTCTGGAATCATTTCCTAGTACAGCGAGAATTAGGTAAAAGTATGGACGCTTGTTGCCACACGTTGAAAAGAGTGAAATCGAAAAAAACTAATGGGTCGTTCCATGAAGTCCGCACCCACTTAACTCACTGTAGATATTGTCTAACTAATATCGTTGTCTACAACTTATCGCCAATTCGCAAGGGGCTGTTCTCTTCTTTTTTTCGGAAATATAGAGGCTCAAACGGGCAATTTGTGTTCTGGAGTGTTTTCTTTCTTCAATCCATTGCTTATCACTTTATCCGATTACGAAAGTTCGAAAATTCGATGTCCTTTTGAGAACTTGCTAGCAATCGTCGGATTTCCACTTGACACTTTGGAGCGGCGTTTTTTTTTCTTCTTTTGAAAAATACATTCTAGACTCTGGCTCTTACGTCGAAAATGTCAAAAAGGCTAGACATAATGCAGGAACTATACCATTGGTTCCGAGTACTTCCAGCGTAAAGCTGGGATATCCGCGGATGGGTTAAAGATGCACGCGGAGCCTGGGAACAAGCCAAAAAACTGTCACTTTACCTCTAGAATCTCTTCTCTGTCTAGATTCCCTTCAGACTTCCTATTATCAGAAGCTGTACTGGTACAGTGCCCGAGAAGTACCAACTTTACATCTACAAGAATAAACTTTACTTCAGAAATCCTTTTTTATTTACCCCCCCCCCCTGTTAAAATACTCACGAGGAAACATTTGCATGGACTGAATTCACCACGGTGGATATCCGTCTCAGCGCGTTCAGGGCTTTCACCTTTCCTTTGAAGAATGGGCGAATTCCCGGGTTTCTTTCGAGACTTGGGCCCACGCGGAGTTCCACGTACCAGGGGAAGGGGTCCGCAGCCTCAGTAGCGAGCCACTCTTACTGCTCAAAAGTGGAAGGGGGATGTAGGGTAGAGATAACCGGCTGTCATTTTACAATACCATTCGCGCTGCCGCACGACTGGCCACACACCTTTCTGTTGTTGTCTACCTCTGACTGCTTATTCGCTGAACTTCGGTATCAGCACAGGTGCTGCACCAAAGACAACTGGCACGATAATTCCCCAAGACGTGTAGGGTTAATACGTCTAGCAAGATAGAATTCGGTGCCCCTGAAAAGGCCCTTTCCCGAGGAAGGTGACCTTATAGCGTTCAAGCTGCAGCATTCCGACTCGGACGCCCACCGCGCCCACCCACCCACAAAAGAACGACCGACGCTCGTATCGCTTCATTTGCGAAGTGCAATATGAAGCGAAGAGATTGATATGAAGACGGCTTTGGTGCTGCATGAATACAGGGGGTGGGCAAAAAAAGTCACTTCGACCGAGTCACATATCAGCAAAGTTTTCGCAGCCCAGACAGAGGACGTGGATACGAGTACCAGGGCGGAAGATACCCAAGATGTTCCTCGATAAGCAGGAGCTGGCTCTCGCCCATCACCTTCATGTACACCAAAATATGAAGTCATCTCCAGGCAGCCTGACTGGAGAAGACCTTTGGAATTCACGTCACCTCCAAACAGCTGCGAAACTTCTAGTATGGAGTCACCCATGGATAGCTACCTGGAGTACTCTCGATCTGGAAGACCTCCAACATCGAGCAGCTCCGACAACGGTCTAGGACATCATCTTCACCGCAGTCGCCAAGGCGCGGGTTGATGGTATGGACCGGACGTACCTGGAATGGAAAGACCAATATTTTCTTCCTCCGGAGAAGGTGAGCGCTGGCGGTTACATCGAGCAACTCGAGAAGAATATCCTCCCACATGTCGTCGCCCGTACCTTCTTGGAAACTTTGTACTGCTACAGGATTGGGTGCCACCACGTGGAATTGACCACCCTGAAAAAATTTTCGCCTACTCGGAATGGAAGGGCGTTGAGTACCTGAGGAAGACGGAATATCCAAGTAGGTCACCTGACCTGAACTCCCTCAATTACCCGGTTCGGGCGGAGTTCAATAGGGTGGTCTACGGTGGCGGAGAAATCGACTATCTCGCTGATCTCAGGCACCACATCGCGGTCGCGTGGCAGAATCTCTCGATGGCGCTCGTCCAGAAGGCTGTGGCGGAGTATGATAGTATTTAATATGCTCTTTAATATGGTGGTAGAAATGTCCGATCAGAATTTGATAAAGTGTAACTTATAGCGCCTCGAAAGTCAAGGAAGAAAAGTGACTTTTTTGGCTCCCTTACTTTTCGCTTTTTCGCCCTTGCTACCATTTTACCGAATTATCGTGCCTTAGCTTCTAAGAATAGCGCGGGCTGGGTATTGAAACAGCACGCGATGGCAGTAGGCTCCAATCCTGCTCCCGTTCTTTTTTGAGCAGAGAAAGTAGTACGCTTTCGCAGCTGGTGACCTATCCACCTCGCACATGGCAAGGACCGTCTTTTATAGGTGAGAGTCAGGGCAAATCATGCGTTGGGAATTTCGATCGATCCTCACCCCTCCCCTGAACAGGGGCTCGGGACGACCCCCTTCCCATTCGTTTGTTGTGTTTTGGTCTCTTTATTTGCAGTTTTTGCGAGAACATGCGAGGAGAAGAATCGCTGCTAAACCATGCATTCCCCTGGCTTCTTACAAACTTTCCAGCAATGAACGCCATTTGACCAAAGAGAT
>MU943819.1:0-11745 GCA_036418165.1 Cooperia oncophora | reverse complement strand
TTGGTTATTTTTCAAAGGAATCCATTTGGACAATTTTGCTAGAATTGCCGTAGCCGCTTTATTTATACTTACTCGTGAAAAGTGCAGGATTTAAATTGCGTAAGAAGCTACACAATGCAAGACTACAGTCACCTGCCAACTTATAGAACTACTAAATTTTCCTAATCGAATAGCCTTTGAAGTCAGCAGTATCGTAGGGAGCCAAGTATGCTGAGGTACTATCATTCTTTCAGTGGCAGTTATTCCCATAGTAACCTACAGGAATGATTTATGCACATGATCAGGGCGTTCGATGCGGCGCAATTGGAAGCGCCGGTCTTACTCCAACGTCATCCCAAAACCGCCACAGCTCGTGGAAAATCTGCTCTGACTGCGCTCCAAGACGCTCCTCCGTCCTGAGTCCGATCGGAGACAATGACTGTATTTGGGCACTGCTTACTGGCGAAGTTCCAAAGGCAAACAGTACACTAGCCTCCGTTGATTTTGGTGCTTGAGATGTGCGAGATGAACGGGTTTGCAGCTACAGTGAAACTGAGGGCTAGGCCCACGCTGCCGCTCGGCCAGCCACACATCTAACCAGAGCCACACGCCCTACTTGCCTGAATCCTCGTTAGTCTCCCTGATGCTCCATTGACCACGCGTTTGCCGCGGGGTCTCAGTATCGACCAGAGTGCTGCAACTTGGAAAAGGCGTGGGCGGACTCCCAAACGGTAATCATGTGCCCTACTCTTCAGCATTTGTTCTTCTAATGCTGCCAACCCTTCTTTCTCGCGAGGGCCGTTTTGTAAGTGAGCGAAGAGCTCTCTTCAACACCCAAATTTTGTCAAGATTCGTAAGAGCTATGGAGAAAGTTCTGTTGATAACGAAACCGAAGAAGGAATGGAATATGCTCGTCAATTGAATCCTGCTTACTCAAAATAGTAAAAATACTGCCTCCTACAGAGTGACAAAGATCAGATATGATCACTACATACGTACTGGCTGTTATCACCGCCTACTACCAATCATCTGGACCCACTCGTATCTATCCGTTGTCTGTCAGAGAGTGGCGTTGATCGCTGATCGTGAAATCTTGTCAGCCTGTCTTTCTAGCACTCTTTATCAGCACTTACCAATTGTCATGAATTCTTTTCACCCAGTGTTTATGTATGCGCACCACCACTCACGAGCTATCATTATGACCAACGCGCCGCTATCGCTGTTACGTGCGCTACGGAACTGGCAAGAGTCAGACACAGGCACACGAAAAACCCTGTCCCACAGAAAAATCCCCTCCTCCCTCCCAGGTGAGGTTGATATTATCGGACGCGTCGCTCGGGATAAGAAAGAAGAGCTACACGTTCATGTACCGACTATTTCCTATCATATGCGTCTGCAGTTGCAGTATTAAGTGCGAGTTTCTCCGCCCAAAAGTGCACGTGAACAGAAATGAAAGAAAGCATTCGGTTGCTGGGGAAAATCTGTTATACTTTTTCGGATACTCGCCTCTTACCTGAAGAGGGGTGACTGAAAATATGAGAGTAATCCTACTATATATAATTCACTAAGTATGTCTGTCAGTGTGTGTGTGTGTGTGTGTGCGTCCGTCTGTCTGTCACGAAATTCATAGCACGCGTCGCAGTAAGCGTGGCACGTTGGTTCCAAGAAGTGATATAGGGGATGGGACGGGAACATTATTGGCGGGTGACAGAAAGTGATAACAGTTGATAAGATCCGATAAGGGGTCTCGGAAGGGGAGGATCACCAAATTCGTAACGCAGGTTACGGCAACAGTGGGACCTTGGATCCGAGAGGTGATATAGGGTGTGGGACGGGAACATTATTGGCGGGTGACAGAAAGTGATAACAGTTGATAAGATCCGATAAGGGGCCTCGGAAGGAGAGGGTCATCAAATTCATAACGCAGGTTACAGCAACAACGGGACCTTGGAATCCGAGAGGTGATATAGGGTGTGGGACGGGAACATTATTGGCGGGTGACAGAAAGTGATAACAGTTGATAAGATCCGATAAGGGGTCTCGGAAGAGGATGATCACCAAATTCGTAACGCAGGTTACGGCAACGGTGGGAGCGTGATTTCGAGAAGTGATTTAGGATGATATGATAGTGATATGGGACGGGAATATTATTGGCGGGTGACGGATGTTATAGGAGCTGAAAGTGACAAGTTAACATGGGGAAAATCCGCTACACCGCTCACAGCAGCAATGCGATCGATATGACTCAAGTATAACTATCTCAATGATTCCACAACTCATTCCTCACCGCTCATCAGTAGCGGAATCATGTACGACCGCTAAGCTAGCTCTATTCCGAATGCATGGGGTTTGTTTACAGAGATGTTATGAAGCAGCAGCAACTTGACTCAATCACTCTTATCAGAACTATCTTCCATCAACAACCTCAGTGAGGGCCATTCGAAGCGTTTCACTGCTGAATGCGGGAGTGCATTCCAAAGCAAGACGCTTTAAGAGGGGAGGGGGAATGCATGAATCAGTACGATGCTTCAGCGGCTGATCTAACAGGCTGCTCTATTCCCGTCTATGTAGGTTATGAACGTACCAGATTAGTAGCGCAGGTTGCAGCGACCGTGGGACCTTGATTTCAAGAGGTGATATACACGGCAGGACGGGAACACTTTTGGTGGGTGACAGGAGGTGATAACACCTGATAAGATTCGATAAGGGGCCTTAGAAGGGGAGGGTGACCGAATTCGTGGCAAGTTGCAGCAGCTGCGGGACCTTGGTTTCAAGCAGTGATATGCCGTAGATGGGGGGCTGACAGGAGCTGATAACATCTGATAAGATCCGATAAGGGACCCTAGACGCGGGTGTCACCAAATTCTTAGCGCAGGTTGCAGCAACCGTGGGACATTGATTTCGAGAAGTGGTGTAGGGGAAAGGGGGTGGACATGATTGGTGTGTGACAGAAGCTGATAACACCTGATAAGATTTGATAAGGGGACCTTAGACGCGGAGGGTCACCCAATTCCTAACATCGGCTGCAGTGAATTGAGACCGTGGTTCCGAGATGGTATACAGGAGGGACGGGGTGGGTGACAAAATCTAATAACATATGATAAGATTTGATAAGGGACCTTAGATGCGGAGGGCCACCAAATTCGTAGGGCAGGTTGCAGGGTCTGTGGGACCTTGGCTCCAAGAAGTGGTATAGGGGGAGGGGCGGACACCCACTGACGGGTGAGACGAAGTGACTGATAAGAAATGAAAACCTCATCATGCGGAAATCCGCAACACCGCTTACATCCACTATGCGATTGATATGATTCAGGTATCAGTCTCTCAGTAGTTCGTACACAACTCACTCCTATGCTCTTACCGCTATCGACATCATGTACGGCCGCTAAAGCAACTGGAGTTCAGAAGCATGGCGGTTGTTTACTCAGTTGCCATGAACTGCAGCAACTGGCTTTATCACTACTATGACTATCTTTCATCAACAATCTGAGAGAGGACCATTCGAAGCGTTAAACTGCCCGAATGCGGGAGTGCATTCCAAAAGAAACCTGCAGTAGTGGAGAACGCATCAAGCGGTAGGATGCTTCAAAGGCTGCTCTAACAGGTTGCTGAATTTTCGTGTGAGGGTTATGGAGATTTTTGGTACTAACTCCGAGAAAAGAGTGGACCAAAGGATAGATTTCAGCGCTACATTGGGACAACGGTTACAATCCTACCATATATAATCGGCTATGTCCGTGCGTGTGCGTCTAACTCTTTGACACGAATATCATAGCGCCGGTTCAACTTCACTTCGACTCGCTGATCCAACTTTAACCCATTGCTCGAGCTATTTTCAACTATTTTTCTACATTTTGCTGGAAAATGAACTGTGACGGTTGGCGTATTTTGCACACTCTACCTCGCCTAAAGAAAGAGTGCCTGGCGAAGCCAGGCCGGCCCGGCGAAGCCGGGCCGTGATAAAGAAGGAGGAGCACCCGGCGACAGCCGGGTGATCCGACTGGTAAGGATACAAAGGATAAAGTCTTCGCCGTTGATCAATCCCTTTGTGGGATGCGGCACGCATTCTACTTCCATTCAGAATCGTAGTGGCTTATTGAATGCGATGTGTATACAAACTTGCGGTGGCCAGCCGATGTACAAGTCAGTGTTTTATCCTCCCAGACGAATCTGGTACCAATTTACCGTCCCCGGAGGGTAGAAGGCTTGGTTGGCCTGGGCGGGAGTCGACCCGGGATTTGAACCCACCGCGCGAGTGGTAAGCGCGCCACTTATCACTGCACGACCTCCGCCTTATAAGAGTAATACAGAGAGAAATACTGTTCTCATAAGTACCGCTCACATGACTCTACTTTTTCTTCTTTTGCAATGTAGTGAAGAATAGAATCCGGGTTCATCGGCACCGACCTTCCAAGCGCCCCCTGGAACTCTTTCTTCTACCACACTGACTCGGTTAGGAGTGTTATGAAAACTCAATTACTTTAGTCATACCTTCGAAAATCCGACACCGTCTAAATCTCGTCTTCGTCACGTAGCCTCACGTACCCACAGCCCTGACCGCCTCCCTTGTTACTACTATTTATCAGACCCAACACAATCGTTGAAATATCACAAAAGCACACACTACCAGTAGGATCATAAGTCTCAGCAGCTTCCTTCATCTAGTAGTTATGCCTCTCAGCGAGCCGGCGCTAACCCTCCAAAATGGTAGAGAAAGTACAGATTTGGGGCCGGATCAATAGGAGTCTAACTGACAGGTGAAACCAGAATCGTCTGCTGTATGCCCAACAGACAGTAAAACGAATTTCACTCTCTTCATGTACGCGTCGATATGAATTGCGTTCGGTTAGTGGAACCGGAAAGTGGAAAATGTGCACTGAGCTGTAACGCGAAGGGGAGAAATGATCGCCAAATCACGTTGTCAGACCGCAAAAGATCAGCAGTCGAGAGAGTCCCAATAGAAGACGTATTGCAAAAGGAAAATGAAACAGACTTCAACACTAGAATTTTGCAGCTATGGTAAAGTGATTTGTTTCATACATCTCCCTACGCTTTGACTTATGGTCGAAAAGTACTTTAGAAGGAAGCAGAGAATGACTTTCATCGTACCTTGTCGGTCATTATGAGGGGGTGGAGGTGTAGTGAGAGGTGACACGCTTACCACCTGCGCGGTCCCCGGTCAACTCCCGGGTCAGCTCCCGCCCAGGCGAACCAGGTCTTTTACCCTTCAGAGACGATAGATTGGTAACAGATTCGTCTGGAGGATAAGAACACTGACTTGTACATCGGCTGTCCCCCGCAAGTCATTGCATAGGCCATATTGCATTCAAAAAGCCGCCACGATTCCGGAGTATTACAGTGCGTGTCGCATACCACGAAAGGATTAATCAACGGCGAAGACTTTATTTCGCCCTTTATCGGTCATTATCTCACTATTACCAACGTCAAGTATACCCATTCCGCACCATGTATTACTCCTTGGAACCAAGTCCTTACTGCTATTATTCTCCGGCGTTTCCCTCCGAGAACCCCTTCTTTCTCAGCCCTAAATCGTTACTCCTCCCAGTCACTCTTCATCAATGCCCACGGTCTACCACCTGAGTCACTTCTTGGGACCGTGTTCCCACTATTCTTGAAAACCCGCACTTCGATACGCGTCAAGACACGAAACATCAATAGCGACAGGGCTATATCCAGAAATGATTCGATGATATTGACTGCATAGAAACTTATCAGACTTGATACCATTCTCAAGACGCTGGTCGACCTCATTTATCATACTAGCTCCTCAGAAGTTGGTGGCTGTTCCTGACTGCTGTTGACGTAAGTAACCTTCTCAGACAGGGCTAACAAGGTGCGCAAGCATTTCAGTACATATTCGTGCAGCAGACGTTCAATCGGTTATGAACATGCCCCCTGACTGGATTGTAGCAGAGGTATTGAACGGGAAAGGTCGAGGCAGGGCTGTATCCAGTTGGGATGGCACATTGTGTAGGCGCCTCTGAGGGCAGTAGGATGGTTCAGCGGAGATCGCTTCTCTTCATTCTCCCCTCTCCATTTCCTCAAGAGTCCCGGGAATTGTCTCGCATACCAACAGCCGGGATGTAAGTCCCCATGGATAGGTGGTCCGGGAAGACAGAAACAAATGAGACGGTCAGGTAAAGTGATTTATTCGCGGAAAGTTTGCATATCTAAAACATATGCAAAGAAGAGTGACATATTGCCGTTCGAGTGTCAGAGGGACAGGATAGAATGGCATGGACAAGGGAGGAGAAGATAAGCGTGTCGATTGCGCTAGATCAGGTGATACTTTCCCTTTCAAAGTAGTTCATGAAGCCGCTCTATCATCTTAAGCATCTCTACATTCCCTGCCTCAACATTTCCGTGTGACGAAACGGCGCACTTCTGCACCTGCGAACCCATCCACATCGCACATACAGGGGCGAGTATACCCAGACATGTGCGTATCTTTCGAAATCACGCAAGAAACAGGGCTTGCGGTGTGTATTCAGTGCTAGTGACTGTAATAGCATCTTATATAATACTTCCGCAAAAAACGCCTCCGTAATACTCATGCTGCTAGTTGGCGAAGGACTTTTTAACAGCACAGTGCTGGTCCGTTCTCCACCAGCTGTTGTCGCCGCTCACTCCAACCATAGGTGAGGAGCGAGTGCCAGATCAGGCTCCCTGGCACACCTCAGCGTGTGCGGCAAATAAGACTGTACTCTTCTGGACTGGCCCAAATGTGCTCGTATGGAAGCAGTCCGCGAAATAACCACAAATGCATTACGTGGGCGTCACTTCTGGAAGTAAGAGAAGAGGATGCTATCACAGTAACCAGCACGGAATATGGATACCGCACGACCGCTTCTTTCCGGATTCTTGAAGATACGCACACCTTCGAGGATATCGTTCATCATGTGTGAAATGAATGGTTTCGCCGATGCAGCGCTGTGCCTCAATCTTCATGCGAAAATGTGGACAACCGGGCTAAGTGGCAGCTGTAAGCAGTTCAGGGCTCCAATGGTCAGGCAAAGCCCATGAACGTGACACAGGCCGTCTCCCCCTCCTCCCTAGATCACTTCCTGGAACCGAGTTCCCTTTGCTGCTGAAACACGCGCTATGAAACAAATAAAGGCAGGAGACATCAAGAGGTCTGCATCCAGGAATGATTCGATGATATTGACTACATAGAAACTTATCAGACTTGATACCATTCTCAAGCCACTGGTTGACCTCATTTATCATCCTAGCTCCTCAGAAGTTGGTGGCTGTTCCTGACTGCTGTTGACGTAAGTAACCTTCTCAGACAGGGCTAACAAGGTGCGCAAGCATTTCAGTACATATTAGTGCAGCAGACGTTCCATCGGTTATGAACATGCCCCCCTGACTGGATTGTAGCAAAGGTATTGAACGGGCAAGGCTGCATCCAGTTGGGATGGTACATACGTTGTATAGGCGCCATTCTCATTTTGACTATGCTGCATTGTGCGTGCGCTCACTTCCGAGTTCAGACCACCATCGGGCGTGATTGTTGATCTAAGATACTTGAATGTTCATTTAAAAGTAAGCGCCCCGCCACCAATTTCGATGAAATTTATCACGGTCAGTTGTCAAGTACCCGATCTCTGTGAACGTGAGCTCAAACTCTACCAAGCGGTTGGCCCTGGTTTGCACATGTTGCTTGAGCGTGTTCTTAATATCGCAGACAAGCATCACACCATCAACGTAAAGAAGTGCCCGCAGGTGTAAGCACTTGACTCTCTGGATCTGAGTTAAGGAGGCATACCCACTCAATAGATATTCAGGAGCACCGTGCTGTAGTAAGGCGTACCATATGAGTCCGCGCCGAACGCGATCACACGCTTCCTCCATATCTAAGAAGGTCTCATGCACAAGCTTTTGCTTCTCACTATGATTCTCCAGCGAAAGGCGAACGGTGTGTATAGTGACGCTGTGCTGCAGCTCCCCACGAAGCCACACTGAATGGTAGAGAGCCGAGCAATGTCACGAACGCATCCGTCAACAACTCGATCGAAGACTTCCTTGGTGCGCGAAAGTAGGCGATTCGAACGGCGGGTTTGGGCAATCTGCCGGTCTGCCCTTCTTCCCATTCTGAACGTCTTGCTCTGCATCCAGCTAAGGGGAACCTTCTTCTCTTCAAAGATCTGGTTGAGTAGCTTTGTCAACCACTCTGCAGAAAACCAGCGTTGCGACTTCCTCAAGTTCTGCTGCCAGGTCTTCGGAGCCTGTTGCTTTGCCGGCCTTCATCTTCGTCAAAGCTCCTTCTGTTCCCTGTGCTGATATCTTTTGAACAGAACCATATATCGGTGCCACACCGGGACAGCCTGATAGGTGATTTCTACTGTTGAGATGCCTTCAATTTTCACACGTCATCGTCGCATTATATTCTTTCGGATCTATGGGAAATTAGCCATTTTCGGCATTTAGAACAGAAATTTCTCCACTTATTCGATCTGGCAGTGACGAGACGTGACAGATAGGTACAGATGCTGCTCCCTGTCGCGCTTCTCCAGTTTCTTACTGGCATCGTGGAATGGGGCGACGCTTATCGAGCCACAGCCAAGAGTATACTCGCACAACGCCAACAGTCTTTATTAAACGTCAGATCGAACTACGCTAGTTATCGGGTTGCGGGACCGCTAAAGCACGACACCCACTTGTAGTTTTCGGTGCGGCCCGCCACGAATAAGAGCTTCGGAGCTGCGACCAGTTTGTTTTGAACTGTGACCGATCCACCTCGTCTCTTGCACTGCGCGGATGTCAGCTTTTCTACGCTCCTCCAATTTTCCTGCTCATACGAACGCCCAGTCAACGTCCGAACGTTCAGGGTTGCATTGCGAGCCTTCACCATGCTGCGTGATTTTGAACTAGCCTAAGGGTCCCCGATGTTGTTCTTGCGTCAGAGGCTTCCGCTTTTCACACTCGCCAGGCCTTCCTAGAGCGCGACGGCTGCCGCGGACGCCGTGACATTGACTAGGAACACATATGGCACATTTAATCATGTGGAATGTGACATGCGTGTTCCTAGGTCGGCCCAGCACAAAGGTCTGACACCTTCATTTGAGCGTTCGCGCTTATCTCAGCCCGCAGAAGCGACAGCGACAGAAGACAGTGGCACCACGTGGAGAAGCGGATATCACCGTTAATTTGCAGGATGATCTACCCTCTATAAAGAGAGCGTTCTTTTGCTTTCAGTCACCAAAGAAAAAATGCGTGATGGTAAATCTGTTCCAATGGGGTCGTGTGGTTTCAAGACGTCATGCTATGCATTGCTCGCAATTCTTTGTTTACTTCCTCTTAGGACCTCAGGTATGTCAGAGATGTACAGTTTTGTCCTCAGAAAGTAATTCAAGCACAGCATCTGTTTACAGGCGAATATTTCGACCGCTACTGCAGGCGTCCTCCGCAGATGGCGAAGGGAGAGTTGATAGTACGTTGAAACCTGTTCGTGGGCTCTCCAGGCGGAAAAGAATAACAGACGTGTTCCGGTTCACATAGGAGGCTCCCACCTTTTCTTCGATTTTGCAAATATCTTCAAAATCGTAAAAGACAGTGTGCGAGATTACAAAGAGGGGGTTAGCGGGATCCCACCGCGAATGTCACGGTGTTAGGTCACTCGGTCTTCGAAGAGAAGGCAGAAAGACCGTCGAAAATGCTTTCGAATAAGACTGAGTTTCGGTTATGCTCATTATGATAATATACCGTGGGGAAGCATTAATGGTAAGGGTGGGGAAAAGGTAGACAATGGTATTATTACAGAATATACAAATGACAGAGTCCTTTACCGCAAAATAGCCGTGGTGCGAACAAAATAGCCGTGGTGTGACCTGAGGCTGCGTTCATGCTTCGCGGCAGCGTCTACAGGCAATCACTGCGTCCACCAGCGACCAACAGCGTCAGCGACTAGGAGAGGGTGAAATCGATCTATCGCGCATCCGCCAGCGCCCACCAGCGTCTCGGGACTATAAAAATATGGATATCGATACCAGTGTTTTCCTGCGATCGCCAGCGTCCACCAGCGGCCAGGAGTACGGTTTAGTAGAAGTGCGGTGTGGTTGCACACACCACAATAACACGGAGCCTAATCCAGCTGTCTTCTTCCCTCTGCTTCCCCATACTCTCTACTTCTCATCACCAGTGGACGCTGGTAGACGCTAGATCAATATCCATACTTTCCTAGTCCCTCGAGACGCTAATTGTCACCGGCGGACGCTGGTGGAAGCTAGTAGGCGCTGCCCTTCGCTTGATCGATATCTATACATTTCCGCTGACGCGACAGACACTCAGAACGCTCATGGTCGCTAGTGGTTGCAGGTGGACGCCGCCGCAATATAAGAACGCAACCTGGTGAGCAAGGACGATCCAGGTTGCGAGCGCATTTCTGTAGAACAGATTAAGATCATGAAATCGCGTAAGGCACCTGACTTTACGACAACCGGTCACGGATAAAGCAAATGACTAAGAACGGCGTAATTTTAATCCTACCAGTCGACTTATCGGAGAGGGGCGAGAGTCATAAAGTCCAGATGAGAAAGGGAGAGAGAGAGAGAAGAGAGAGAGAGAGAGAAAGACATAGACCTGTACATAAAGGTGTCGGGACATGCAGCCTCTCCCCGCACTTAGATAAGCTCGATCAGACCACGTTGCTCGTTGGGGGATCCCCAGCGGGGCGATTGTATTTGGTCGCTGGGGAGGGGTGGGGGGAAGATCGTGTTTGGTTTGGAAAATTTTTTTCAATGAGTGTTTTTTCTAGTTTCATGGACCATTCGAGGGGGAAGGGCGTATTCGTTTTTTGTTGGGAGGAAGGGCGAGTCGTGTTTGCCTCTGGAAAAAGTTGCGTTAGGGAGTAGAGTTTTCCCTGTTCTTGCATTTTCGCGGTTTTTACCGTCTTACATGTGCTATACCCCCCCCCTCCCCCACAAGTCCCTCGTTGGTTAAGCCGTCAAACTTCACTACACCTAATATTTTTAATAGTTGAGTAGTTGGTTGCTGACCACCTCACCCTTCCCTCACCCTCTCTGTGAGACTGCAAATTTCGGAGAAAAACTAGAAACTTCTCGAGGAACTCCGGGAAAACTGGGAAAAAGGGTAGGATGTCGGGAAATCTAGAAAAGTGGGGTAGGATGGGGGAGGCTGGGTCGTATCAGAGGACGGAATTAGAAGAGTCGTATTTTCCAAAAATTTTCCCTCCCAGCAGTAGAACGTGTCATGTGCTCGATAGATTATGGGGAAGAAAATTGGTACTGGGGTGGAAACATTGTTTACTTAAAATAATTACAAACGGAGAAAATCTATCCTTCGGATGTATTCCATGCCCTTATTTGAGTAGTGGGAACCTTAGACAACCAATCAGTATTTGTGAGAGTTTTGTCGTTTAAGAATAAGAATTCGCAATGTGTGGTCTATTTCCAATTCCGAACAAAAGAGGATGATACAGCTCGTGATCTCTGTGAGAGCAATGCGCCATATTTCGTCTCAGACTTCAAGTATGGCGACAAAACGAAATGTGTTTACGGTTAGTTTGTATACTCTTCTGAATTATATGTTGGGGGACTGAATGCACTGTAGCGGTTAAAGGCATATGCGGCTTCAATTTTGTAGCCATACCCTTTCAGTGTTCTATTTTACTCATATTTCGGTATGATCTTGGAGCCAATGTTCTTCACTCGAACAAGCGCTAGATGAAAGGGACAGGGTTCCGCTGCTGCGGATGGCGGTCGGATCGCTGGGGTAAAGGATGGG
>MU943814.1:0-14610 GCA_036418165.1 Cooperia oncophora | reverse complement strand
AAACTGGAAATGGTACTGCACGGGAGGGGGGTTTTTTCGCGTCGCCTTTGTCGCTACAAGGATTTTTTTTCAAATTATGGACATGAGAATAGGAGGTGTCTGAGGGGAGGAGCCTTCTAGATCCCAGCACTGTATCTGGCTTTCTAAGATATCACTTGTGAAGAAAGTTATGGCTGTTCAAAGCAAGTAAGTCTAGGCGACACTCAGTCCTTACAGAGTGTTCGGAATTGCTCAAGGGTAATTAATGAACTGCACCCTTAGAACTTCACAGTGCAGCTTTTCCATGTTTAGAAGATCCACTCTCAAGAAAGTTATGGATGTTCAAGGGCGCTTCCGAAGCCCCTGGCCTATTTTGCAACACACATCACGAAATAGCTACCTCTAGTGCAACAGTGCCAAGCGTTTTGAACCTTGCGCGCAATCTCTGAATGTGCGCGAGCGATTGAATTAAAAGTATCCTAATCGATGTTGTCCACTTTTTTGTCTTTTTGTGACTTTCTTTTCTAAACGGGAGGATTGGGAGGGAGAGTAGAGAGCTCCGCTTTCGGAGGGGTCGTATCCAGCATAAATTCATCCCAACGCGAAAGTGTGCCATTTTTCGGCGTTTTTATCCTCCCAGAAAAGCTTAAATCAATTTGCTCGCACCAGAGGAATTACAGGCTTGGTTAACCGGCAGCCGTTCGATTTTCAGCCTCGGGCTATGTGGTCTAGTTGGAATTCATTGCACTATCTGCAGCAGTGAAAAGAGTGCACAGAATTAAAGGGCATTTTTCAGATTTTCTTTACATGCTCAGCTATTCGTGAAAAGGCTCCTTTACATAGCTAGGTATGAGTATACTTTCTGAAACAGTTCGACATTTTTGTAATAATGAAAAGATGGGGAGAGAGGACCTCTAGTTCGCTGCGGATTGCACTTCAGCGGAGTCGGGTTTAGCGCGGCGCCAGCTAGTTTTCTACCAGTTGTAGTCTTATGCCAGCTTCCACTGTTGCTAGAAAACAAGTCAACGCCGCTCCAAACCCTGTCCCCCCCTACCCAGCCGGCAAAAATTATGTCTCAGCACCACCTTATAGCAAAACATTGTAATTATTTGTGAAATATATGGTATGGAAAAGGAAGAAGCATCGATTATGGATTGAGGTGATTAGATCACCCAAACCCTATCCCAATCTGAGTCACATGAACAGTTCTTATTCTTATTAATACTTCCTCTTGGTTGGATTTCAGCGTTCCATAGCCTGAAGGGGTTTCTCTTTCAGGCTTTCAAGTGAGCTTTTTCTCTACCCTGCTTTTATCACCCCAAACAGGTGATAACAAAGTACCAAGCGCGCAGAGTGTTTGGCTAGGTGAAATTCGATCCCCGTAGCATCCACGTACTACCTATGCTCAAGACATCATTCAGGAGATCTATTTGGAGAAAGCTCGCGATTTGGCTTCGTGGCGGGCATTTTACTGCTTTCCATCGATGACATTTGGTGCCTTCTCTAGAGAAGTGTGAAAATTCTTGTGCAGCTATGGAGCAGCATCAGAGTCGGTTACCCTTGACAAGAGCGTACAGGGGTCCCCAAGGGACGACACGTAATTTAAGTGGACCTAGCAAAAAATGCTAGCGAAAGTGCAGAACCTCCCCCTCAATGCGCCACCCCCCTCCTCCTTCTAACCGGTGCCTGGAGGAAAGAACACTTCACAAGAAGTGATTGCGTCAGTTATCCTGTTTCAGTGAAGTCATTTATAATAGCTATGTGGATTTCATTATCCGTGCCTCAGTAAAGTCGCTAACTATATTCTCTTTGTAGATGTAATGTACCTGGAAAAAAGAAAATCCAAGAAAAGGAAGAAAAAAATGGCAGTAAGTTCCGTAATACATATGATATTTAATGAACTCTTTTTGATCCGAATTTCGATACTTGATTCAGCCTCGTTCAGAACCAGCTGAGGTTACTGAAATCGCTGGTAATCATTGTCATGACAATGCGGTGAGGCACACTTGAGAAGCCGGTGGATGGCCCAGAAGAAGGACAACAAGTGGATCATCGAAGGTGAGTAGAGAAGATGAATTTCGATGGTCACTAGAAGAATTCAAAAATGACGAAAATTGCATGTCGCCAGAACATTGGAAAATCCCATTTCTTGTCAATCGCGCTTCATGAACACTGTTCGGAAACAATGAAAGCTCAGACCTTTCGGGACGAGAGCATAAGGCATTTCGGTGACGGGACAGGGGAGGGGGAGAGGGGGCATTTTGCACTTATGCTACTTTCCATCGACACGTCGACCTATTTAACGAGCCATCTAGTTAGCTTACAAGTTTGACAGGGTGGCTCGACGAGCTTGCTTCAGCTTCACAAGAGTTAACAGGTTTCGCCAGAGTAAGGCTTGTAAACCGACACAAGTGAGGAGCAAAAGCGCTGAATTCCTACCCCCCCCCCCGTCGCCGAATTGTGCCCGAGAACAAGACATGACGGGTTTCAACCTCTTTGACACTTCCCCGCTTTGCTTTATGGCTTCTTCCGTCATTTTTTTGTCGTTTTACTCATGCTCATTCGTGAGGGCTGCCCTAGCAGTTCAGAGCTCCCACTTTTGCGGAGATCAGGGGAATTCCAGCCAGAACTATTACTTATTTATATAAAATTTAATTTGGTTGTTGGGAATTCCGTTCGAAAAGAAAAGTAATTCCATGAACGGCCAGGTAATTTGTTTTGTTTTGTTGGCTGCTATTTTTCCCCGTAAGATGAGGTAAGTGGAATCGTCATAATGAGTGTTCTTTGCTTCATCCATTGCGTAAGCATTAATCCCTCATGGAACCCAGGAATTTTTCTTACTTGCGTGAGTTTCTTTGATACCAATGAAGACTTCGATTGTTTTGATTCCGCAGATTTGTGAACGAAACACAGTCTTCATCGCTGGGTATGACAGCGGGAGGGGAGATGTCAGGTGAGTTAGGCGCGTCGTCAATCCGTGTTCTCCACTAGTTTTTGAAGCGAGCTAGCGATAACTAAATCATAGCGTTGGTATTAGTCGTATTCCAGCACTTGAGAAGGAGGGTGGCAAACTCAGTCTAACTGACGCCCCATAATCTACGAACAAGACTAACATGCATCAACTCATAAGCATGGTGCATGAATAGGTACCGTCTCCGCCCATACCAAACAGCGTGGACTCCGTCCTTTGCGAAGTGAGTAGAGCGGTTATCATTGAACTCGATCAAGGCGTGAGTTTTGGTGCGGCACCAGCCCATTTTCCGCTGATCGTTGCTGCATTGGACGTTCAGTGCCTGGAAGGAAGGATAAGCGCGCGCAAACCGCCTGACCGCCCTGGTTTGACTCTCGCATGTCGCATGTAAAAAACAGCCCCCAGCTGGGCTTTATGGGCGGTGTCAATTTGTTTCCAGTAGAACGGAGGAGATATCCTCGTTCGAATCCTTTGAAAAATTCATGCCAGTGCGAATATTCATAACCGATTTTACAATAGTACAAAATACAGCTTTGTATGGCAACTGTTCTCAGCTCTCTGTTATTAATTTGCCTATGGTATGACGGCATGGATCTACTGAGTTACGTGCACACCGTACAGGCGGGCCAGAAAATAGAACTTTTTCCTCTGACTTTCTACGGTCGATAATAATGTACACTTATTGATTTCTGATGAAGCATTTCACCCACTCAATGTTCAACATCTAATGACACTGATGATTTTCCGCCACGCTCCATCTCGGTCCCGAACGCGATCATGAGGTGGTTCATCAAAGGTGACACACTTGGATATTCCGTCTTCTTCAGGTACTCAACGCCCTTACATTTCAAGTAGTCTTCCAACGTCGTCCGATTCCGTGGAGACACCCAGTCCTGTAGCAGTACGAAGTTTCCAAGAAGGTACAGGCGACGACATGGGGAGAGGATATTCTCCTCAAGTTGCCCAATGTAACCGTCGGCCGGGGTCCACGAAGAAAATATCGGTTTTCCCATGACAGGTACTTCCGGTCCATACCATCAACCCGCGCCTTGGCGACTGCGGTGAAGATGATATCCTGGACCGTAGCGACGTTGTCGGAGCTGCTCGATGTTGGAGGTCTTCCAGATCAAGAGTGCTGGTCTCCAGGTAGGTAGGCTCTCCGTTGCTCCATATAAGAAGTTTCGTATTTGGAGGTGACGCGAAGGCCATACAGTGCGTAACAAAAGTATGTGGACACCTCAAATTTTTGTCCTGCAAAATTGCCTTTGAATTTTGCGATATGAGACCTTTATTGTTGAATTCCTCATAAGCGAAAACATAGGAATACACTACTTCTAAACACTTTGTGGACTACTGATCAATTATTTATTGTTTTGAAAAAGTTTCTTAATAACAAAAGTATGTGGACACTTAACAAAAAACAAATGTATCGTGGAAAATAGAAGTTGGTTCTTCCTCCAGTGTTCACTATTGCTTCGAACATTCTGTCTGGCATGCTGTGGACAAGATTTGTCATGGTGTCTTCGTCGATTTCCTCCCATGCAGCAACTATTGCCTCCTTCAAGTCTCGCACGCTGTTGTACTGCCCACTGTTCATGTAGATTCGTCGAACCATGATTCCCCACAGGATTTCGGTTGGGTTGCAGTCAGGAGAACACGCGGCCAATCAATCACTTTGATACCATTGCGTTGGAGCCATTTTCTAGTAGAATTTGAAACATGCACGGCGGCGTTGTCCTGCTGCATCACATGTGTCCTGCGTCGTAACCCGCTCAGAAAATGCAAGAGGTTAGACTTAAGCACTCCTTGCTATTCCTCACTGTTCATACAGCACGATGGGAAGGCAAGCTCCAACTTTCCTCTGCTTCCAAAACCACCCCGTACCATCAAAGAGGCGCCTCCGAAATTTCGTCTCGAGAACACCAACGGATCGCTACAAAGGCCTTTCCAGTGATGCTGATATCCATCTGGACCCTCGAGATTGCCTTTTTCTCATCAGTGAAGATAACCTAAGAAAGAAATGCGCATAAGATGTTGCCTTTCGGATTACAAATCATTCAAAGAAACTGCACCTTGCCATCGACGTCGCCCAATTTTGAGCACGCGCAAAGTTCTGTCTTGCCAGCTGGTGCCTGGCAGTCAGACAGGGAGCTTTCTTCATGGTCTCTCGAGTGATGTACTCACTTGATCGAATAGAACGCCATATTGTCATTTTTGGGACCGGTAGATTCATCGCGGCATAGATCTGTGCCACAGAAAGCGGGGAGTTTGAGGCTATTCTTCCGATGTCTTTTGCGGACAAAGATCGTGGGCTGCCCTACGAAAAGCAGTGCCTGAGGTGTAGCCATCAGGATTCTGGATGTATATACCAACGCACGTCGCCGAAAGTCCAAAGCTATCTTGCAATTTCTCTATTCGAGTGTCCTGCAGCACTGAAAGCTCGAATCCGAGCTTGTTCGTCTTCGTACGGAGGACTACCACGACGAGGTATGAGTACAGGTTAATGGGGACTATATACCATAAAAATGGATTGCCGATCTGGAGCCAAACTTTGAACTTTCTCAGGTGTCCATATACTTTTGTTATCGAGAAAGTTTTTCAAAACAATAAGTAATTGTACAGTAGTTCACAAAATGCTCAGAAGTAGTGTATTCCTATGTTTTTCGCTCAATGAGGAATTCAACAATGAAGGTCTCATATCGCAAAAATCAAAGGCAATATTGCAGGACAAAAATTTGAGGTGTCCACATACTTTTGTTACGCACTGTAGTCTTCTCCATTGGAGTGGCTTCATATTTTGGTGTACATGGAATCGAGGGCAAGGGCCTACTCCTGCTAATTGAGGAACATCTTGAGTATCTTGCGCCCTAGTACTTGTATCCACGTCTTCTGTCTGTTCTGCAAAAACATTGCTGATATGTGACTCGGCCAAAGTGTCTTTTTTGCCTCATCCGTATATACTGTGGCGATTATTTGCACGACGTCAGCGGGAGACTCGTCTGCTTTTTGCATCATGTGGAACGAAGGCTTCTTTTACGGTTTTTTTACCGTTCCAGTTCTTTTTTCGGCACTTTTCCGCTATATAGCACTCTTGTACAACTTCAGACCATCGAGCACCAAACTGTCGTGCCTTATGCCTTCAAACACTCTATAGGTATCGTGCAGCTCCAGCGATTTGGTTAACAAACTACTGCACGGCGTATTCCAGACACTGAAACAGTACTCGATGATGTATAATAATACTACTGAATAGCCAAATCGCTGATATGGACAAAAGTCCTGGAGGAAAGTGCGAAACCGAGAACTTTCGGCAGTTGTACTCCGTTCCTGAGATGCGCGGCGCATTCTGCCATTCACAATCATACCGATTTAGACTACAATGTCCTGCAGTTGCCAGCCATTGCACATGCAATAGTTTTACTCTTACAGACGAGCCGAGTTCAATTTAATCGACCTCGGCAGAATGAGAGGCTTGGTTGGGCAGGGGACCCAGTTTTTTTACACTAACAGAAGATTCGATTCTACCCACTCAGTATAAGCTGACAACACAATGCACCTAGAACACTCCATTTGAACGCAAAAAAAAATCGGAGGTCGTTAGTGAGTTGAGTTGAAGCTGGGTGAAGTGATGCGTAGCAAGCGGGTTGAGTGGTTTCGTCACATTGAGCGTTCTATGCTCTTTCCAACGTGAAAGCATTTATCTCGTGCAGGAAGTGTTGGTAATTTTTGCAAGTTTTTGGATGTTTCGAATCAGTTTCAGTCCTCCCCCACATCCTTTAAGGTCACTTTATGCCGTAGCTACAAGGCGCCCCTAGGATCGACCAGCTGCGAAGGTCATTTTTTTCCCCTCTCATCGCTCATTCACGCCTTTAGTAATGAGGAATGGGTCAATGTGGGTATATTGTGTGTGTGCAGATACCAATTATTCCAACTAGTTTAATTGTTTGTCGTTGACATCATCGTTGACGAACACGGCACGTTCGTCCACCAACCACGGAAAGACGATGTCGTCATTTCTCGTCGTCGTCGTGAAAATGGCATGCACCCCCACACTGTCGTCCTCATACTAATAAATTGCTTTTCACGCTCGTTGTCTCGACCATATGCCGGGTTTGTGATCCATCTGGGCTCTCGTGTGCTTGCCGTCCACGGCTTTTCGAAGCTCTTTCGTCGTCTCTTTACCATCGATGACTCTCCATATGGTGCCGGATTCTTTTCAGTGTGGCATGCCAACGTCGTCTCCTCGACCCGCCTCTCTCTAAAACGACTCAACCCGAGAAGGCGGAGCAGCTCAAGTGGGGCGGAACGAGCTAGAACTCCAAAACAATTCAGTGCATTTTTCATGAGTTTGGCCATTTGGGTCAGCGTCATCGGAAAGGCTCGGAAGCTTTCTGGAGGCGACCCATAATGCCTAGGAGGCCAAGTTCCTTCATTACGACTAATCATTAGAACCTTCTCCTTTTCACAATTTCATCTTTTCATTAGTGCCTTCTATCTCTTCAAGATCTTACGCTATTTCCATGAAAAACTTCAGTTTCTGAGAACTCTTATTAGGGGCACTCAGCCTTTTCTACTAAGATTTTCTAAGATCACTATTACAAAGTAGCGAGAACTAAGAAAGACGCCTGATTTGATCAGGGCACGTCGCATGGTTTGATCAGGGCCCCCTGGTCGTGCTTGTGATCCCCAGGGGAAGGATCGACCTTGGGCTCGTAATCGACCTCCCTTCGGAAGAAGTTCTCGGTCGTTGACTTTTCTTCGATTTCCCGTTCCAACTGCGCTATGCAGCCCCTAGTCCTCTACTGGACGGTAGTTTTACGGAGAACTTCTGCGGGGAAAGTGGTAGAAATTGAAGAGCATTTAGGAACATGGTAAGTAGAATGCGGAATGGGCAGGGGGTCGCACCCAGAGGAGGAAAGTTCGAGGGGGAGGCGTACTTTGCAAAAAATTCCCCACGGCAAGATGTGTCCTGTCCTTTACTGGTGTGGTAAAGGAAAATTGTTTAGATCGATCCCAATCTCTATCAACTATCTATTCACTATGTCTGTTTTCATCTGTCTAGAAGTTGTAGCTTGCGCTAATAAATCTGATGAACTGGCTCGGTAGCCTCTACGACTACTGAAGTTCACGTCAAATTTCCTTTTTCGAAATTCTCTTCGCCACTCGCCAATCTTTCTATAGCCTTGGTTTATCGTGGAAATGGGAAGAAGTTTCTTCAGTGCTACCCTTTTGTATTCGCGATATTCTTCTAGTAAGGGGAGGGGTAGACAGTAGCCAACTAACTAGATATAATAATAATTAACACGGCAAAAGCTGAAGGGAAAAGAGTCCGTGAAAAAGGTAAGAAAGGCCAAATGCTACAACTCCGTAGCGACCCCTGATGTGATCCTCACGACGGTGACGCAGGCTGCTTGCATCATAACCTGGTCAGAAGCTGCTTCAATTCTGCTTGTTGCTCAACTACTGCAAACACTCGATCTCTTAGACCTGGAGCTCCTGCACTTCTCTTGGGTTCGTCTAGTGAGGCCAAGGCCGACCAAGCCTTCTATCCCTTCCGAGACGGTAAATTGATGGCAGATTGTTCTGGGGAGGGAAAGACTTACACTGACTAGTGCGTTGACCGCCGCAAGTCATTGTGTAGGCCACTTCGCATTCAATAAGCCACTACGATTCCGAATGGAAGTAGATGGAAAGAAGGGATGGATCAACGGCGAAGGCTTAATCCTTTTTATGGTGTAGGCGATATGTACAGGAGCAACGGTTAGGACTCCACGAGAGGTCGACCTGTCGCCGCGACGCGGCAGTTTTCGCTATGTGCGCGGCGTTTGCATAGTCCATGAGATTTCCAACAGTCTGCTTTATTACTTGCAGGTGTGAAAACTATGGAAGGAGCCCGATGTTCAACTATTAGTATAAAACAATGTCCATTTACATAGAAATAATATTTAGAGAATACATCAGCAATCTACAAAAATTCGCTTTAGGGTGAATCCTTCTTTTGCCCTCAATGGTAAGATTGTAAGGGCCTAAGATTTGCTGAAAGACGGGGAAAGCAATCCGTTGAATAAATGCAGCTACCATTCAAAAATATTGACGTCCCATTGAATATTCTGGTTTGGCAAAATACCAAGCAGATTTGCGTGATGCCAGAACTATGTGAAGGGACCGGGATCTTAATCGCACGACTGTATGGTCTTGTCCAATCAGGGCAGCAATCGCCGCGCACGGCGAGGCGAAACATGGCAGCCGTGACCTCTGGTGGAGTCCTAACCTACACCCGTTTGGAGGTGACATGGTTTTCAAAGGCCTTCTCCAGTCAGGCTGCGATTGGAGATGACTTCATATTTTGGTGTACATGAAGGTGATGGGCGAGAGCCAGCTCCTGCTTATCGAGGAACATCTTGGGTATCTTCCGCCCTGGTACTCGTATCCACGTCTTCTCTCTCTGGGCTGCGTAAACTTTACTGATATGTGACTCGGCCGAAGTGTCTTTTTTTACTGCCCCCCCTCCCCCGCTCCCTATATATGCGTAGAAACGCTACTGCGTCACGGAAAGTAATATACTACTTTCTAGAGGAATATGTGAAGTGTTTTCCCTAGTCTTAGCACCGGTCTCCAAGGCGCAACGACTAAATTGGCGGTTGCACTGCAGGTCGTGCGTGAATCGGCTCAAGCTCTGAAGCGTCCGCATCGCATGAAATGCCCAGGGTGGTAATTTTCGTGTTCTTCAGCTTGTCCTCCATAATATTCTACAGAACTCTCAAGTGGGTTGAAGTCAGAACTAGTGCAAGGCCATTCTTTTGTGACAGAAAAGCGGAGAAAGGTGCGCCAAAGGAAAGCTATAGCCGATATCGCCTCACCAACAGCTCAGTATTACTGGGAGATCATCTAGGGATTGCTCGGCCTACAAAGGATACGGCTCTCATCACAACTTTTTGTTGATCGGCTCGTATGCTGATCTTCACTTCTTCATCGGAATAAGTGGGGAGCGCCTATGGTCTAGTGAGTGCTACGCTCCAAAAGATGAAGTATTTCCGCCTTGAAGGCGGTTTTTCTTCTGAAATTTTTCTGGATCTATCGTATGCTGATCGAATTTTCTCCTGTCTATAACAGTTCCTCCATACAGAGTGCCTCTGAATTTCTTTGCATCTCTTCGGTCTTTTTTTGTAAGACTTTTTGCCAAGGTCTAATTTTCTTATTCGGGACAACTGGATCCACTCGAATGACGCGAGGGCTAGAAATCGCGCACTATGGAAAGTGCTTCTGTTGAACTGGAACCCCTCCTCCCTCCCACAGAAACAGAACATTTGATAGATACGAATAGAATGGAAAGACAGTCTAAAGTTGTTTGCTGGACCGTACATGGCTGTAACCTGTGCATGGGTATGGTTCGTTTCTCTTTTGCTAGATGAATGGAGAAAGAAACGTCGAATGACTGGTCCCCTTACAGTCCGTAGTCCAAAGAGTATGTTGCCATTGAACAATGCTGCAAGCATCTGCGGAGCTCACTACGATAAAATTGCAGCTGAGATGGCTTCTTCTGGCTGTTCTTACTTCGGTTATGGAACGATTTCCTGTTGCTGAGTGGTCACTGGTGGCCGCACGTCTCCTGTACGCTACGGCTTCGCGTTTCCTGTGTGGGACGATGTTCTGAGGGGCTTAGAGAGCAACTTTCACTTGTCGACCAACGGCGAAGGGCTATCCTGACTACGCGTGTTGGGCGACCGCTTAACTATGAATCCATAGGCTCGCATATTAGCGAAAGGTGGTGTGATGTAAGAAAGGACACAAAAATACTAGAGAACTACAGAAATAAATTCGCTCAAATGAAGAGGGGGAGGGGACAACATAAAGAGCGCCATACAGGGGGGGGCCAAAAAAAGTCATTTTGCCTCCATGACTTTCAAGGCGCTATAAGTTACACTTTATTAAATTTTTATCGGACATTTTTACTACCATATTAAAGAGCGCATTAAATACTATAATGATACTCCACAGCCTTCTGGAGGAGCGCCATCGAGAGATTCGGCCGCGCAAAGTGAGTGGGTACCGGAGTTGAGCGAGATCGTTGATTTCTCCGCCACTGTAGACCACCCTGTTGAGCTCCGCCCGAACTAGGTAATTGAGTGGGTTCAGGTCAGGGGACATATTTCAATATTACATCTTCATCAGGTACGAAACGCCCTTCCATTCGAAGTAGGCGGGAGTTTTTCCAAAACCCTTCCATGTGGTGGCACCCAAACCTGTAGCAGCACAAGGTCTCCAAGAAGGTACGGGCGACCACATGTAGGGAGGATATCCTTCTCGAGTTACTTGATGTAACCGCCAGCGCTCACCTTCAGTCGGGGTCTACAAAGAAAATATCGGTCTTCCCATTCCAGGTACGGCCGGTCCACACCATCAACCGCGCCTTGGTGAATGGGGTGAAGATGATGTCCTGGACCGTAGCGACGTTGCCGGAGCTGCTCGATGTTTGAGGTCTTGCAGATCAAGAGTACTGGTCTCCAGGTAGCTATCCATGGGTGATTCCATTCAAGAAGTTCCGCAGCTGTTTGGAGGCCACGTGAATTCCAAAGGCGTTCTCCACTCAGGCCGCGACTGGAGATGACTTCATATTTTGGTGTACATGAAGGTGAATGGCTCCTGCTTATAGAGGAAGATCTTGGGTATCTTCCGCCCTGGTACTCATATCCACTTCCTCTGTCTGGGCTGCGAAAACTTCGCTCATATGTGACTCGGCCGGAATGACTTTTTTTTGCCCCCCCCCCCTGTATAAACCGATGGGCTTATTCAGAAGGTAATAGCTTTGTTGTCTCTCCCCGAAGGCGATCTGACGGCATAGGTGGACCATGAAAATGAACCAGGCCTAGGTTAGATCAGCTGAGTAGGCCTTACGAAACATCCATCTGTCTTTTCCCCCCCCGCCTTCCATCCTGTCTGGATGGCGTGATTGCGCTTGTTGTGCTTATCTATTTTTATTATGAATTTCCTAATTGAGGGAAACTGGGAGAATTCCTGCGTTTCAGTCGCAAATTTCATCTTTTCCCACGCGAGAATATTGAGCAAAAGATCTCAAGGAAGGAAACAAAAACCCCTTCTCCTCAAATTACTAAATAAAGACTTAAGACACGTTACATAGTTGATCGGATAAGCGGATATCTAATCACACCTCACAAGCCTCCCCCTCCCGTCACTAAAATTATAACGTCACAAAAATTGCTACTGTAATTACACAGCCAAATGCATAATGCGGGGCCACTCTGCTGACGTGTGCGGGAAATTTTGTACTCATTTCTGACCATAAGATATCCAACCTTACATTTTCCTAGGTTGAAGATATCTTAATGTGCACTCTTCATTGCCTTATTCTATTTTGTTCACTCTTGATTTTGTTCTTACTGCGTTTGTTAGGTTGATTGATTAACCATACTGCGCATCCTTGGACTAGTTGTTCCGATCACTCGATTTCTCTGGAAGTTGGGCTGGCATGGAGAGATTCTCCCTCTGCTATCTCAACAGATTGGACCTCCTCATTTTGTTGACAGTTGTAGGACTGCAGACATATCTTCTTATTTTTGCTGCATGATTGAGGAGATTCTTAGGAATGAAGAAGCAGATTATGTCTTAGTTTGAGAAAAATAAAAATCTCCCTTGATTGCAAGAGTTTTCACTAGGGAATCAAGTGAAGACGACCCTTCCACAGAGCATCAAGGGATACAGAGGATGTCCTGGTGAAAAAGAGTCCAGTGACTGACCCGAGTTGACGTTGATAACAATGTAGCCTCACTTGAACCACTGCATTCAGCATTCTAAAAGGTCTACTTCACCGGGGACTTCGAGAAGATCATCTTTTTCAATTTTCACAAAGCCTTCCATGGAGCAAGCTATTCAAAGTGCTCGAATGGAGTGGTTTTACTGGTTACTTTAATCAAAGACAAACTTAAATCCGTTCACTATTCGACCTGTTAACCAGAGCACGCCATCGCGTTGTGAGAAATTCCCGCTGAATAATACCCTTCTCCGAAAACGAGTCCCGCTACTACCCCCCCCCCCCAGGCAAAGAAGGAGAGGATATCGAATAAGTATTTCAGTTTTAGACCTCTGCGCATAATCAGAGATGGCGCTCGAGCATTCAAAACCCTTTTTCACTGTTGCACTAGAGCGAGCTATTTCGCGTTTCGTTGCAAAATAGGCTAAGAGGTCTGGAAATACCCTATTTCTGAACGTCCACAACTTTTTGAGTGTGGAGCTTTTGAAGTGGGAAGAGCAGGATTGTAGAGCTCTAGGTCTGTAGTTTATTATCTGCGCTTGAACGACTTCAGATATCTCTTTTCTTTGTAGTAGGATTTTTCCTGCTGTGACGTCGTTATTGAATTCACCTACGAGGTTTCTTGCTTACAACTGCAAAGGTTCCTCTCATAGCGTCCTATTAAGCTGCATCATGCATAGGCGAACGCCCACCGCGCCAGCCTGCTCACAATTGTCCGACCGGTCCTGATGCCGTGTTCTTCATTTGCGAAGTATCAGGCGAAGGGATTGATATGAAGTGGCAGCGGTGCCGCATGGATATACAAGCAGTTATATGCACCCGTATCTACCGTAGCGGTTACTGGCAAGATGCCAACGGGGAACTCGTCCGAAATTGCTTTCCGATCATGTAGAACAAAGGCTTTTTTGCAGGTTTCTGATAATTTCACTTCGTTTTTTCGCCATTTTCCAATTTTCAGCACCGTGCTACCATTTTAGACTGTGTAAATTATCGTGCCAACTGCCTTCAAAGAATCGAGTAAGCTTCTAGAAAACATCATTTAGTCGAAATTATCAGAAAGTACTTCATGCAGCGCCGATTACCATCGCCTCTGTATTGCGCCATGCATCCGACTTTCATGCAGAGGTGTTGGGAAAGTGTCGCATCCTGAAAGCAGATGTGCTCTTGTCCACCATGCATTCCCCACAGTTGGAAGTCGCCTCTGCCTTCAGTGTCTCTTGTTGTTCTTCACAGCATGAACCACAAATGAATCCGGTATCAATCAGTGATTGTTCAACGATCAGTAGTGGCTCTTCCTTCTTCTGATTGAGCCTTGCTCTGAAGACCTCTCCTCGTTCCACTCCCCCTTCCTTCGCGGTTAAACGCAACACTCCTCCCGTTCTGATTTCCACAGTGACGGCCTGCCCTGGTGTCAACATTGAATTCCGTCGAAGCAGATCTTATCTTCTCTCTCTCCAAGCTCCCTAAGCTTGGGAGGATTGTTTATGAACCACTGTTGACGTTATACATACAGAATCTTGAAAAGTAATTTATATGAGAGTAATCCAACCGCCTTTGGGCTTACTTATGAAAGCTCGAATCAGTGTGTCCACCAGCTCCTAAGGGAACACGATGCAGAAGAATAGGCTCGTCTGACCTCTCATAGGGACCGTTCTTCTTGCCAGCGATCTACACTGCGAAGCATAATCATAGTTCCACCCATGAATCTCACAAAATCCCGTCTTACACGACGTTTTCAAAAATGCCCCATACAGAAAATGTGGTAATTACCAATACCAATTCGCATGCCAACACCAAACTCTAGCTTGAAAACAATTTTTTTTCGTCAATTTTTTCAAAAATGGTCGTTCTGACAACGCAGCAAAAGTATAGTTCCACCGCATATTTTCCA
>MU943806.1:0-11242 GCA_036418165.1 Cooperia oncophora | reverse complement strand
AGTTTCGAGGTTTCTTAATAGTGTAATGTTGATGCAAAAAGTGCCGCCCAGTCTCGCCGAGGTTGTTGATGAACACAGTAACGCACAGCTATCGCGCTCCAATGATATGTGCGCGCGAAATCAAACAATTTGAAATTGGTTGGACCGTGTTTGTGCTTTTTCTCAATCTTTATTCGTTTCGATGAATTCTAAGTAATTGCAACAGTTTGGCAGATTACTCTATGTGGAGGTATTTCATGTCTTTTCAGTGCTTCAATCTAAAGGAATCGGGCTCAAATAACGAAAGTTTCGCTAGTCGTTGTTACAAAAACTACTTCGTGGGAGTTAATGCGTGATAATAACACGTCTGACGTTCTAATTCAGGCATTCTCAAGAAACATTGAAAACTTTTATTGAAGCGGAAAACTCGGCCCTATTTCCGCCGGAATGTGTTTAGCTGTGCGTGGCTTCCAAGCTTTGATCTTCCAATCGGTACCGTTTTTCTTTGCAGATTCGTGTGCTGGCTTGGTTTTCAATCTCTGCTGTATAAGTTGATCCAATATCAGTGATGGCCAGTAACGAAGCCGATGTCCCGGCAGACTTTTTCGACATTGACTCGTTGCTATCTCGTTCAACAAAAGTCGCATGCACATTCAGCAGCAACACTCCAAGAGGTGAGCATTCCAGTAGTTTTATGTGTCAAAGTAGATATTGAAAGAATTCCTCGAGAAAGATGTGGAGGACGCTGCTCCAGGTCGCGTTCATAATGGGTGAATGTGCGTAATCCGTGGTTGTTAAGCATCGTCGACAATCGACATCGATTTCGTGGAAATCGGTCGGGGAATCCGAGACTAGCCATATCGGTACCAAAGCATTAGTTTTGTGAATTTCCCATATTACCAGTGTACAGTCTTGTTTGCTGCGGATTCTGGGGCGTGTCAGCAGGGCTGGGTTTGGGGCGGCGCCAGCCCGCTTCCCACCATATGATGTCGCTTGCACACTATAACTGGTAGAGAACGTATTAGCGCTGCTCCAAACACAGCTTCCCCCTACACCCCCCCCCCCTGCCTCCGCAACAAACAAAGCTCTATGAAAGCGACATCAACGAGTTTGAGGTGCTGCGCTCACCTGGTTGCTTGTCTCTCGCTAGATCAGCGGCTGCCCGTCCAACTGTTACTTCAAAGTTGCTTACTCTCTCCGTTATTCCAACAGCTAACCAGTAAGAATTTTATCTAGTCATACGATTAGAAGGTAAGATGTAACCGTCTTCATGAAGCGGGTAAAGTACGACATGGCGGAAAATGGGCTGGAAGTACGACCCCCACCCAAAAAGGGATATGCATACAACCCCTCTTCTGTGAACCAGGCAGAGTTCAAGGGAACAAAGTGTGGTTATGTTTGCTGCACCTGTTATGTTTGGGGAGTTTGAGTCCTGTGATTCACCGTTTTTTTTTCGTTATGGGCTTACTTTCTTTTGAGGCATTTTTGGATAACTGGAAGCGTGATTCGTGCTCGCTAAGCGTGATTCGCCCAAAAATACATCACAATTGTGTAAGTGGTACCATGACTCTAGCCGATAAATAGCTAAAAAATGGGAATATAGAATTCACCATATAACTGACCGGGTTCAAAATCTGAGAATTCGTCAAGAATGTCAACATTACATTATCAATCAACATGACTTGAATCACGTCTCACATTGATATTTTTTGTTTAGAAGTGTACGAGTTGCTTGGCACTAACGCACCTCACTACACAGATGAGAAAGGATACAAAGTGCTGACTCCATTCTGGTTCACACGGGTTCTTGAGCCATTTTCTTCGGTGAGTGAAGGCTTAGTTTTGACTTTTTTTGTCGTTGAAGATGCACCTTACGGTTGCATCATCTATCGCTAGGAAAGCCTATGAGAGGTCCATAGTAAGCGATCCCTTCGTAAGGCCCGTATCTGGTACTGTATTGAACGCGGGAGGTAAATGCTCTAGAACCATGACTGATCATAACTACCCATGACTTCTAGCGGGATACATTTCTTCACTCATTTACCTCTTCTCGAATTCTTGCTTCTAGTACATTTCTTCCTGAAATTGCTTTTTTTGCTTTCGGAAACCCTTTGATTGTCGTGGAGGTCTAATTTTCAGTTATACGAATGCAGTTTAAATTTTGGGCTTTGCGTACTAGTAGAAGATTTGGTTATATACTTCAGGCAGATTCTTTACAATCATATACGAACAGTTATTGTGTATTGCCTACAATCCAAATGTTCGGAGCGTACTATTGGCTAATGCAGCTCACGCTGATCTAGAAGCCCTTCAGCCATACTACTATGAAATGGGAATGCATTTTTGTCATTCAGTGTCAATTGGCGAAAGTGTTAGTCTTGCCTTGGCGGAGTGTTTGCTAAAGGCTTTTGTCCAGCGTATTGGAGGTAAGTCACGTTTTTAGTGATGAGCTCACTCATCGTTAAAGTTCACGTACTCGGTTTCTATTATGACTTGGTCTCTGGGGAAAACTCTTATCTCTCCTTCCACATACTCTACTCGTACAACGCGCTTCAATGTAGTCACCGTGCAGGCATTAGCTCGGCAAGGTCCCCGGTCCAGTACATTATCACTGAATGTACGGGTTTGGGCATGTCACAAAGTCACATTCTCACACTAAAACACTCACTCCCCTCCAATTCCGTTTTTTAAATGTACTGCAATGGGGGCATGTGTTGCAGTGTTGATGACCATTTTTGTTTATGCGTGGGGAAGGGAAACCCTGCTGTGGGAGCAATCAAGGAGGTGTGGCACTAACAATCTTGGGGGCAAACCGCTAAGCGGTGTCAGCCTACCAAGTCCGATAAACTGTATACGTGTAAATTCTGGACAACTTTCCTGTGAGCCTTGTCATCACCTGTTGAGCACCCTGTAAGTTCCGTCAAACTGTTCAAAACATTGGCCGAAACAAAAATGGAGAAATTCGAAAAAAAATGGAGAAATGGTGTTCCTGATACCATTTCGCCAAGCTTGACAGGTGTTTACAGGCTTCTCGCTAAGAATTTACAGCGTGGTTTGCAGCGTTAGACACGCTGTGGATAGACAAAAGAATAAAAACAACACAAAGGACACGCCCTGAAGAAGCTCACAAGTGCCCCCCCCCCTCCCCCCACTCTCACTTCCCCAAGATCACTGTAGCCGAAGGCGTTGTCGCATCCCATAGAAAGAAGTTAACCTATCCCGAAGCTCCGCGTCCTATGCTATGTGAGGCCATGTTCATACCTTGCGCCTCAGAAGAATAGAAAAGTGCATGCCAAATGAGAGCATAACTACCGATGACGAATTGGGAGAAAAAAGTAATTTGATCGGTTCCCATCTCTTCCCGAGGTGCCCATTTTCCTATGCACCTGTACTAACAAGTCGCGAAATCGTTACCTAAACCTCTTCTTCGCGTTCGTTCTCCTACTCTCCTATTTTCTCGAGTAGCAAAGTTTGAACGCGGTCTCAGTGGCTTCTCATAAGATGCAGCGTTTCTTGACAGCTAAGGTATTGGACTGCTGACCTTTCCTGAACGGAACCCTTTTTCTTTTTTCTCAATACCCATATATACACTCCTTATCCCTGAGCCAGAGTAGGCGTGGCATTTGAACATGGCACGGAACTGGTTACTCGTGGAATATTCCAATCTGGGACAACTGTCATCTTGTTCTGTGTTGGACAGAGACACGACAACAGTTGTGTCAAGATGGAAATATTCCACCAGAAGCATAGACACCTTCAGGTTAAGTTGAAGAATGCAGCCCCGCCTACCCGATCTCAGGGATCTCGAGTATATTTCACATCAAGCCCGAAATGTCTACGATAGCTACCTTAGATGCACCCAAAACATTCTTTTTTTAATTTGTGACTGCCTTCGAAAAAAATAAAAGTAAATAAAAAAGTTAGTGCAGTATATAAAAGTAAAGTGCATTCATACTTTGCGTCGTGCGTTTTGAGCGACTAGGGTTGTATAGGTATCAAATAACGTTTTGAGTATCCGCCAATGCCTTGACGGCTAGGAAAGTAATAAATATCGAACACAGCTGGATAAAGTTGGTCGACGTTTCTAAGCGCTGGTTGGATGCTTATATAACTTTAAACTGATACCTAATGCTTTGTTATTCGCATCCAGAATGTCCATAGCGCTGCGCGAAGTATGAACGCACCGATTCCTCCCTTCATTCGCGCTCATTGAAGATATGTGGCTGTCGTATCTTACGCAATGACCTCGCATTGACTTTCTCTGTATTTGAGAAAGTTCTCCTTAGTTCATGTTTTTATTATAGGAATTGTGCTCAGAATGTATCGTGACAACGAAACTCCCAAGAAAATCGATAATCTTGAGAAGAAGTTATATGAGGAAAGTGTGAAGTGTCGTAATAATTTACACGAATACATTCGCGCACAACAAACAAGCAGAAATCGCAAGCGTCGATTGGAGTAGCAAAAATTTGTTAGTTATTGAGTTATTTGTAAATATGTTTATATTGCAGTGATGTTGGTTCAGTTGTAATTTATGCATACAAAGGTTTATGTTGCTCTTCTATAATTCACTAATAAGAGTTTCCGAATGGGTTATGGTTTATAGGGCATGTTCATTTTGATTATGTAGGGTTGTTTACCCTTTTTTTTGCACTTCAGCGATTTGGAGGATTGGATAACTTCTTAGTACTGCTCTTTTAGATCAGGGCACAGCATTCGATGGGGATTTTGGTTGAGCTTTTAGCGACCCCCCCGCTTTTTTTCTGGGCTAGGTAAGCGGACCCGTCCATGCTCGTACGATGTACGTCGCATGCTTACTACAATAACCCCCCGCGTCTCTCGACGACGCACCGACGGCGTCCCCCTGCCAACAATGAGCAAATACGACCCCCTCCAAAACGTCCGCAAAGCGAGAAAAATCAACTATAAAAATAAATTTTTCCCAGCCCAAATACGACCCCCCCTTTTGGCGGCCTCATACGACCCCCCATAGGGAATCCCCATCGAACGCTGTGCCCTGTTTTAGATGTCAATCTTGGGCGCTATGTGCTTTGACAAGGGCCACTCTTCAGAGAGGCTTAGCCACGTCATTTTCTGACTCGATAAAATCGCGTCACGCTGTGTGGGTGCAAGGAAATGAACTACTATAATGAAATGTAACAGCGGCGAGGTTGTGAAACGTCACGTTCTGACGATGACTAATCCATGTCACAACGTGTCGTGTTGTTCCGGTGAGAAAGTGCAGACGAACAAGCATGACGTGGCTTAGCCCTCGCTGGAGAGTGACTCTTATCAGCGGAACATATTGCATCAGTGTTGCTTAGTATTAGATTTTTCTGTTTTGGGACAGTCAGTTTGTAACCCTCTCATCATCCTTTTTCTCCGATTGTTCGTCGCTTTTTTTCTGTCTTCTCCAGTTTTTCAATGCCATCATTCCGTTGGAATCAAACATCACAAAGTGTCGGTGCAAAAAATGTTACTTATCGGGTAGTCTAATCTGAACATCTCTCTTTTTTCCATGGAATCTTCGATTCTCCTTTTTTATGGTGTGAGTTTGTAACCACATTCGCCGATTCTCCAGTTCAGCGATGGTTTAAATAGCGGTTTGAAGGCATGGGGGAAAGGGCGTAGGGCGGGGGTGGCACGGCGACTACCGACCGTGGTGAAGAAAATGAGGAAACTGGGAACTGGGGGAAAATCACGACAGAAAGAAAGTGTAATTACGGTCCGTCAATCATTGCGGACCGGTGGGGCGTGTCAGTGCGGCTGCGTTTGGCGCGGTGCCAAAGTCGTTCTGCACCAGTTGTTGAAGCGGGCAAGTGACATTACTGTATTATATCCTTCGTATTACTCGTTTTCTACCACTTTTTGTCGCATACGCGTTTCAAAAAAAGGCTGAGAACGGGGCCCTTTTTTCAAAAAAAACAGTGTGCATAAACACACAATGGCTGACAGGGTCCCCACCGATGCGCGCGATGATGAAGGACTGTAGGTCAGGAGCGTCCGCGTGCGACATCGCGGCAGGTCTGATTGTCTTGTCCGTCTCCCGGGTCGCCTACAACCGACGCTCCAATAAGTGTTTAAGCATGATACATGCGGTCCAAGTATTGAGAACTCAACTGATATACCATTTCCACTTAAAATCGGACACATTTCAAACCAAGTCGGACAGTTTTCAAACCAAATCGGACACACCTCTTACAATAGGCAGTTGATAACTACACCACACTAGGTACTGCTGCAAGCCCCGCCCCAACATCCCGCCCACTTTTCTGCGCAGTCACGGTTTTCCGGTTTTCCAAAATATTTATGAAATCTGCTTCTTCGACTTTTTTCACGTTTGCTGATTGCACACACATTTCAACTGTAAAGGATTGGTACCGATACAGATCTGACTCCGCTCAGTTCTCAATGAAGTACCGCAAATTTGAGTTTTCTGTTTTCGACGTCGTTCTTTTCACATTCAATCTTCACAAAACGAATATAGTAATAGCCATAGTGCATCGCCTACCCGTGTTTTTCGTGGAATTTAAATTTTTCTTCCCAATTTTCGCTTTTTTTAGGCTGTAACAAGTAGCTCGCCCACTAGCAGAAGCTTCGGCCCACTTTGTAGAAACTCCGCCCATCGTCTAGACAAAGTTGCAAAAAGACTACAGCTGGATTCGCGTATCGGTGCGTTATGGCCTCTCCCGTCAACAACTGAAAGAGAAAAAAAAGAAGCGGAACCATCTAGAATGACGGAAGAGGCCGCAACGTGCCAGGACGGACTCTAGCCTGTTAGCATGATTTTCCAAAAGTGGGTGGAGCTTCTATAAAGTGGTCGAGTCAGATCTGGTGTCGGCACCCAATCCTTTCAGTTGCAAGAGTGTGTGTGTGTGTGCAACTAGCAAAAGTGAAAAAAGTCGAAGAAGCAGATTTCATAAAACGTTCTGGAAAACCGTGACCGCGTTAAAATGTGGGCGGGGCTTGCAGCAGTACCTAGTGTGGTACAGTTATCAACTGCCTATTGTAAGGGGTGTGTCCGATTTGATTTGAAAAGTGTCCGATTTAAAGTGAAAATGGTGTATATCCCGTGAGGGCCCAGGCAAACGCTGGCGTTTGTTTCGGTGCCCAGCTTCTCAGATGTCTCCCTACAATGGAGTAGGGTGATCCAGTAGTTTAGTGTTTCGGACGAGTTGTTTGACGCGTCGTGAGATGTGCCGTGACACCACATTGACAATATGATTAAATGCCGCTCGGTAAACATCCCATTGATAAGTCCACGTATTCAAGGCCGCAAAACGCCATTCCATTTCGATGACCATCCTTTAACAGGTTTCAGCAAGATTACGGCTAGTAGCATGAAGAGTTGTTGACAGATCGAGAAATGTTTGTGGATATATGAAGCGTAGAAAATCCATTTCTAAAAGCCATACGCCGTGGAGAATTAATGCGTATATACCTGTTTTGTTGACAAAATGGAGGTGAATCAGCCAAGGTCCGAGGCCTTCTCTGGTGCGAAACACCCTTCTCGATTTGATTGAATTACTGGTTCGAGCTCATCAATCTGCATGATTTTATGTCTGCTTCGCCCTCCTCAAAGGGGGTCGAGGTGGAACAAAGTTAGAATTGTCAAGTTCAGTCAATGCCAGAGAATGGAGACAGCACCATCAGCGGAAGACATATATGACCCCCTCCCTCCCTCCCTCTACCAAACGAGCAAATACGGACCCCACTTCCCAGCGCCCAAGTACGAACCCCCCCCCCCTCCATGTGTTTCACACAGCGATGCTGTACACTTCTGGCGATCTGCACTCTGAGTGAGCCTAGGCCTTGGTTGGTGGAAGGGACGCTGCTCTTCCCTCTCCCTCCCCATTTGAATTCCTTATCGCCTCTTCACTGCAGGGTCCAGCTGCGGAACACTGACGTGCGTACAGCTAGAGATACCACTTGCTAAAGCATGAAAAAATTTTAAAAAAATGTATGGTGAGCCAGGAGCGGTGTCAAGGGGTGGGGGGGGAAGGGGAGGACGCCGGAGTGGGTGAAATAGTTACTATGCCTGAAAAACGTGAATATGTGAGGTCGTAGTGGTCATGGAACGTCATTCAGACGAGAGTGCAGAGAAAAACAGAAGAATGGGCGAATGGAGGGGCTTAGTTCTAACAGCCGCAGCCCCTAGAAAAGGAAACTGATGGCATTCCAGCGTAAAAGTCCAGAAAATTTTAGATTTCTGAAGTGTTCGGCTCTTTGCACTGCAAAGTGTAGACAAGCCGAAACAATGACAATTTCCCACTGAACGGATGTTTGAATTGTTGAAGCAACACTACTTCAGCTACTTTAACGTGTTTAGAACACTAGAATCCACCATAATAAGGCTGCGTTCGTAAGTCTAGTTCGCTGCGTACGAAGGGGCGTGTCAGGCGGGATGAGTTTGGCGCGGTGCCAAACCCGTTCTCTACCAGTTGTTGAAGCGAGCAAGTGACAAGACTGTATCATGTCGTTCGTATCACTCGTATTCTACACTGTTGTAGCATACTCACTTCAGCAACTGACAAGAGAACGAGTTTGGCGCCAGTGGCACACTCATACTGCCTGACACGCCCCTTCATCCGCAGCGAACTAGAGTACACCTTAGCACAGGCGATTTCTGAGATTAAACCGAAAGAAAAGTGTACATATCGATCCGGCGCGATCGTTTTCTTCGGCACCAACGCTTAGGAGGTTATTTAGATGCGTGTCGATCCGACATTCTCGTCAGGGTTGGAGACGTCTTGCCGATACGTATCTAATCTCTAACTATGAGTGCAAAGTGTAAACGTGATCTGAGGCCGCGTCCATGCTATAGTGAAGAAATGCAGAACTAAAGAAATACAGAAATGCTGAACTCACGAAATGTAGAGATGGCGAAACGCCGAAAATCGAAACGTATCTAATCTTTTTCGTCCTGTTTTCCTGCACTACCGCAAGCCATGAGCGGCCTAAGACACTTTCAAGTTTGATGAAGATGCTTGAAAGGGAGGTCTTTCAGATCATGGAGCACATTTCCGAAACGGTTTGTTTGTATAGTGTAGTTCGCTGCGGACGGTTGGGCGTGTCAGGCGGGATGAGTTTGGCGCGGTGCCAAACCCGTTCTCCACCAGTTGTTGAAGCGAGCAAATGATATGACTGTATCATATCGTTCGTATTACTCGTTTTCTACCACTTTTTGTCGCATGCGCGCTTCAACAAGAAGGCAGAGAACGGCTTGACGGGGTGGCGCACTCATACTGCCTGACACGCCCAACTGTCCGCAGCGAACAAGAGTGTAGAGATCTATGCGGGGACCACAAATGTTGGACACCTTACTTTCGGCAGTCGCAGTGCTTCTCGGAATGCCAAGAAGAGGTGAAAACCATGTAATAGTTCACCACAAACTTAGCGATAGAAAACTCTTTCGTATTTTGGAAAAAAAGATTAATGTTCTCTTGGAAACGTTTTTTATTCGGTCGTCAGAAAGTCGGGCACATTTAAACACAAAAAAAACTACAGGATCAAAAATTGCGCACTAGAGGATCATCTGTCATTATTTTCATGCTTTTACGACTACGAAACACCACAGTATAACCGTTCAGACAAAAATTAAAGACCTCTTCCAGCATCCAATGGCTTTAAGGCTTTCCCCACATGAAAGTTCACATGCTATCTCACATTATTTCTGAATATCTACCCCTTAAAAGTATGGGTGACATCCTACTAGGGAAGGCATTGTTCACAGTTGACCCTGAGGAAACAAAGTTCGGCGAAAAAGCAAATTAATAGATTGATTTGGAGAGTCGCAACCTCTCCGGAAACGCCGCCGCGAGTTCTGGCGTCCTGCGAAAAGGCAAGAAGAAGCGATATCTGACTTCGGCCTCGCCCCTAGATTCCTAGAAAAAACGCCTATGCGGTTCGGGCTAGCGTTTTTCGGCGTAGACCGCTTCGCCAAACCGCCCGTCAGGTGGCTAACGTATTGTAGGGGGGGAGGGGGGAAAGGGAACCACGGGCCGCGCGATGCGATGACCAATCTCCTTCCGCTTCAAATCCTCGCGAGATAATGTTCAAAACAGCCCATAAATGGTTTTCCGGCATACTTGAAGCGCGAATCTAGCAGCTATTCAGAATAAAAAAAACAAATTACCGGGGACTTGTTGGAAATCATACAGAAGCGGAAAACAAAAGGACTTCGAGTAACAAGCTGAAGTGAATTGGTGGGGTGAAATTGTGATTCTATTGTGAGAAAACAGCTCAAGATTCAATTTCTGCGATTTGATAGTGAGATATCAAGAGTAACTTCTCGTTTGGATTCTGCGGACTACACATTTAAAACTAGTAGTGTAACTTTTACGCAAACGAATGGGTTCACCTAGTCTGGAATTCATTCCCTTGCAGTTTAGGCAAGAATCTTCCAGCCTACTATTGTTTCTTCGCACTTTTCAGCATTAACTGTTTTACCTTTTGCATATGGCACCTTAGGGCGGTGCAGGGCACCATTGGTTGGCGATTTTAGTCGAGTCCGTACGACCCCCCCCCCTTTTTTTTGAGGTTGGTACCCTCCGGCCCTCTGTTCCTCCTCATCGAATCGAGCGCCGGGCGGGGAGGAGGGGGGAGGGGGCTATAGCACATGTGAAGCAGGAAAAGCCGCGAAACAATACGACAACACCTTCTACCAATTCTCAGATCCTCCCCAAGTTCCTGCTACGCGCATATTACGCATGAAAGAGGAAAATCACGAAAAGTCAACCACCACTCCTAAAGGCCAAAACGTAAATACGACCCCACCCACCCATCAATGAGCTGGTACGATGCCCCCCCCCCTTTTTTTTACAATGCCGTGAAGCGGGAAATCAACTCGAAATAAATTTTTCTCAGCCCAAATACGACCGCCCTCTCCTGGCGGCCAAAGTACGACTGCCCCTATTGGGGATTCCCCAACAACGATGTGCCCTGGAGCGGTGTTATATTCATGTCCTTAAACATGAAAACCTCGCTTCTATTGAGTAGGGAGCAGAAGAGCAGATGAGTATCGCTCGCGGCCCCTCCCCCCACCCCTCAAATGCCTTAGCACCCCCGTCAATACGTAACAAAGTCGTTTCGCGCAACCGCCAGACTCTTCACCCAACCGCCAATCGATACGTGTCGAAAGCGTTGAGCCGAAGCTTTTTCTTTCTGAACACTGGGCCGCAGGTGTGAACAATGCCGAAGAAAAGTTCTAAGGTTCTGACACCGAAGGGAAAGCGCACACCTGCGACCGCGGCGCGACGATTCG
>MU943797.1:0-11711 GCA_036418165.1 Cooperia oncophora | reverse complement strand
GCAGCCATTCATGCAACCTTAGCAGGTGGATTGCATGTTAATGACAAGTTAATCGCCCATCGTTGGTGTTGTGATGCAGGTAATAAAAACGGAATGTGTTCATCTACTGTGCAACACATATTCTGTACTTCCTATCTACTTCTAAGATCTACGTATAGAATGGGCGTTATGGCCGAAACCAGCACGCCTTCCGCAACTCTGAGGGGTGCAGATTTCGCTAGGTTACTCTGTCTATTATGATTCGACCACTACCGCGCAATATGAGCAGCTCATCAATTAACTAATTCCATCCCGTTATGATGTGCGCCTGGCGAAGCCAGGCCAGCTCGGCGAAGCCGAGCTAAAAAGAAGGAGGAGAGCTCGGCGTCAGCCGGGCGATCCGACTGGTTGTTCAAATATAGCAGGTGTTGAAGGTTTATTGTGTAGCCGTGTTGAGCGGTTATAACTGATAGATACTGACATGGGTATGTACTAACGTGATATTATAACGCGAGATTAACATGTGATATTATCGTAACATTCGTGAATACGTGCAGTAAGGGTTATGTGGTGATAATAGATCGTGTTTTATATTCCTGTAATTACAAGAGTTGTGCCTATATTGGCTATAGCATACTGACGAGTATATGTGATTTACATATTAGTTAACAAGTAATGAGCAGTTAACAATGCGAGTAATATGATTCAATGAGCATAACTGGCATACATAGATGAGATGCGGAATGCTTTTCTGCGCGAGACCGTGTGACAGCATATGAATCGTGTGATATGTGCTACTGAGACCACAGTAAATGAGCAATGATGAGAAGATTGATTATTATATACATACATGTGAACCAGAACGAGTCAAAACGAGGGGGAAGTAGAGATGGGGAGAGGTGTCGGTGCCACATAATTTTGAAACCCTCCCAATGATCTCCAGCGCCCAGCCTGCATGACATGAACTTGGTGAGCTCCCATACTGAGCGCTTGTGTGGCTGCCCCCCCCCCTCTGAAAGAGTGTGACGTTATTCTGATTAGATGATCAAACCACAGCCAAGATTTTAACAACTTTATCACTGGTCCGTCTTGGACCTATTGATACGCACCTGCCACTCCCTCTTTCCCACGTGCTTAACCTCTGACCTGCGCAAGTTCTGTGCCTCGCTGATCCTAAGAAGCCCCTTGAACTGAATAAGGGCCAACGCTGCCGCTTGTATGACTTTGGGATCGCTATCTAAGAGCCCCACATTTATTATCTTTGCCATGTGGATAGGCTGGATCTTAGTGCGGTGTTGGGGCGGGGGTTGCGTGCGCTTGACCGCCTCTAGCAGAGAACCTTGAATCTCTTTGTCTACGCCTTGTAGCGGCCCGCAGAAGTAGTTCAATGCTGCTACTACTGTTGGCATCGAGCTATGTCTCCCTTCCGCCGAGCATTTGGCTAGATAAAGGTTCCTAGCTTGCGGTAAGGGAATTCTGCGCATGTGAGGACTGCTCTTCCATGCCTTGAATCTCTGCACTTCTGCTGTGTAGACCTTGATTGTTGATGGCGCTCTATCAGCATTGATTGCATTAATAATGGCTTGACTGACATGGGGCAGTCCGATCTGTTCCGCCTTGACCCCCAAGAAGGCTGCTTCCTTGAACCGCTGAGCTGCAACAAAATAAGCAAGTCTTAGGATTACAGGGTGGGCGGGTGGGCACCGCTCACGGTCTTCACAATAGCCTGGAATGGCTCCTCATCCTTGCTACCAGGGATCACATGTCTTGTGTATCAAAGACCACGCTTACGAAATAGCGTGGTCCGTTGTTGTTGTGAACATCATGTGATCCCTGGTACCCTATACAGTAACGATTTCGCAATAGTTCAAAATACCACTTATACCTCCGTAAACTCTGGTATAAATACCATTTTGAACTATTGTTCAAACCAACCAACAGGTGTGGAATCGCAAAGCCGGGGGACAAGTTCACGTGGCTGAACTGCGTACCTGTTGTCCGAAGTCAATCAATAAAAAAACGAAGGGCGACAGAGAGAATTCTGACCCGAACGCCCCCGGCGCTTGCGGATCTTTGAACAATTTCGTACCCACTGGAAAAATTACGCTGTCCACAACGAAGTCCGCCCATTGCGATTGGCCTGTCCTAATCGTTGGGTAATATGGCTGCGATTCCCACAGAGGACAACCAATGATACCTCTTGATCCATATATTTTTGCCCATTTAATTGTTTTGTAATCATATTGATCGGTGGAACTAACCATAAAAGTCCGTCTCTCCATGCGTTGACTTGTTCAAACGCGTCTGTTCCTGAGGATCCAGGGCACTGATATCTGGAAAAAAAATTTTCGCAGCGTGCATTTCTGTCGTTAGCAAACATGTCACATCGGGGTTCTCCCCATTTGCGGGAAATTGCTCTGAATATATGATCTGCTATTCTCCAGTCATCGTAATCAATCTGTCGACTAGCCCAATCTGCCGTATGATTAAGTGCCCTAGGAATCCACCTTACTAACGTGAGTATATTGCAGTTTCTTTCTAACTCCCAGATATTCGCAGCCAGTCGGTGAAGGTCTAAACCTAAACTTCCCTTGTTATAAATAGCTACGGCACTTTGGCTATCCGTGTGAACCAAAACCTGATTTATAGAGTTTTTGTACGTATCTAATGCAAAATGTATTGCAAAAAGCTCCCTAGCCGTGCTGGATTCTCCTATGAGCTTTGGTGGCAGCTCTCTGAACGTATGGGACATCGCATATCCCCTGCTATCTCGAAGTACAGCTCCAACAGAGTGCTCTGATGCATCTACATCTATTATGTGTGAAAAGGCCCTGTCCTCCACCCCAGGTCTGAGGGATAACTGGGGGCTATTTTGCAATTCATGTGCCCAGTAGTGTAGCTCGAGGCGTTCCTCATTGGTTTTGAACCACTTCTTGGACAGCGGCCATCCCTGCGATTGAGCTGCCGCTATTTCACGACATACGGCCCTAGTGTTGCGTTTGTCCCTCATTTTCAAGACCACATGCAAGGAAGACAGCGTTCCGGCCCAACGTAATCTATCATGTAATGATGGACTCGGTAATCCGCTTATGATTTCTAGTCTATGTCTAGCCTTGGATAGTCTCTCAGGAGCTACAGAAATGAACATAGAAGACAAGTTAATATGAAAACCTAACCATTCACAGGTTTGGGAAGGGTTCCAGTGGCACTTGTCCTCAGCAAAGTACCATCCTGCACGCTTGAGATCGTCCCTGATAATGGAAACTGTTTCTGCACATGCCTCTCTAGACCTTTCGAAACATTGCCGTCATCGATGTAAATAGCAATTCCTCTTCCCTGAGCTCTCCACAGTTTGATGAAAGTGCGGAAGCAATTTCGTAAAGATATGGGGTGCGGAAGACAATCCAAAAGGCAAGCATAAAAATTTGTAATTTCTGCCATCCCATCTGAATCCCAAGAAGTTGGTATGACTTTCCTCAATTCGCACATGGTGATATCCCGCTTTGAGATCAAAAGTAGCCATGAACCCTCCCTCAGGCAAAACATCGATAACGCTACTCATGTCATCGAACTTCACTCTAGGTACATGTAGGAACTTATTTAAGTGAGATAAGTCCAAAACCAATCTGAGTTTTTTACCTTTGGCCACAGATAAAGGATGAATATGCAGAATATCGTGTGGATCGCTGTCGACTTCGCGTATTACTCCAGTCGAGAGGAGCTCTGCAATTTCTCTGGTTACGAAATCTTTGTGCATGAGAGCCGACTTTCTGTTGCCCGAATCCACTGGCTTGGACGGGACTGACAAAAAGGGCAACGAGTACCCATTAAGCACAGTGGTCGAGACCAGCTTAGACGGCTCGAGAGCCAACCATTCCAGATAGAAATTATGAATAGAACCTGGTAAAAACTCACTATTGGTTATCTGGACATTCCTTGACCCAGTGGCCCTCTCTTCCACAGCGATTACATGTCGATCTCCTTCTGTTTTCCTCTTCTTTGGAGAAGTAACGGAAGCCCTCTAGTAAAACGCGTGGACGGTACGTCACGCCTTGAATAATAGGGCTTGCGATCCGACGAGGATTTGTCCCAGCTGGGCGTAAAGTCGTTCGGTGGGCGAGAAACGAAGGAAACAGGGCGCCACGCTGTTTCCCTCCCACGAAAGGGAGTGGGAGAAGATTTCCGTTTCCTACTTTCCTGCTCCTTCTTCCTCACCGAATCCATGAATTCGCTAAGCCTGGGGTCCATTGACTTAAGCGAGTCAGATTTCGTCTTACTGTCCAGGAACTGAAACACCTGTGGATGGGAATCCGCGATTTTCAGAGTTCATTCCTGACAGTGAGGTCCTGTATTACCTCAGTTATAATCGCATTACTCTCAGTGGACTTCGGTAACGATGCTAACTTCCTGATAATGGCACTGTTAAAATCAAACTGACGTCCGAATCCCTCTCGCTTGAATGAATGCGTTGTAGTAGGCGCTTGAGAAGTAGACGGCGTATCAGCTTTAACCGCTTCAATAATAGATTGAATATCTCGTGGGTCTAGACGAATTACGGTTTCTAGCAACTCCTCCTCGAAGACTTGTTCTTGTGGCTGTTGGTTCGGAGGCGGCTGCTCCATTAGTTCGTGTAGAGGAATATCAGCGTCGTCCGGCATATCTGGCGCGATGAATATCTGTCGAAAACCAGAGGGCGAAAGACCAACCGCTCACGGTCTTCACAATAGCCTGGAATGGCTCCTCATCCTTGCTACCAGGGATCACATGTCTTGTGTATCAAAGACCACGCTTACGAAATAGCGTGGTCCGTTGTTGTTGTGAACATCATGTGATCCCTGGTACCCTATACAGTAACGATTTCGCAATAGTTCAAAATACCACTTACCTTCTTGTCGGCGTGCGATGGCGACGCAATCGCAGATCGACTCATAGGCCCTTCAGCTACGATCTGCTCGTAATCATCGTGAAATAAAGCTGCTCTCCTTATTCTGTATGATCCACAGCAACACACTTACTGGTAACTAACGACGGCCCGTGACTTTGATGTCGATCTACTAGCACAGTACTATTTCCTCATTTCTATAATTTTTTGCGAATGCGTACACTCAAAATCCTTGAGATGGGGTGGGCGTGGACTGCGCACCTAGTATAAGTTTATTATCGTGTGCATAAGGCATACGTGAGAAAAAAGATCGTAACACATTACGTATACAAGTTCCAGTATTGATATATTAGTTACAATTTTTCGAAAACAGTAATTAACCAGCAAAACACCAACTTATCGACCAGTCTCAAGAGAGCTAGACCCACCATACCTTAATAACCTTTTGGAAATACGGTGTCTGAACTGAGCATGTGACAAAGTGGCAGGTATGGCTTTTGTTAACTTCAAATACGCGCTGCCCGCCCTGAAGGTGAAGCTCTTGGCACGTAAATTAGTCTTGGGTTTTGACAAATAGATCTTCATGGGACCACCTCTAGTGTTCGAATGAACCATTCTGAAGACATTACTGGAACCAGACCCACGCGATCTTTTAATAAGCTTGTGAACTAGACAAAGATCGAAAACATTCCGTCTGGACTCCAGAGATGATAACCGTAGGAGTTTATTCCTGTTTGGGGCATTCGGCATTTCTGACTAGACCTTTGTCTACTCAGAAATGAGATTGATCAGAACTAGTAAGTTTTTACTAGTTCTAGTCGTTAGTTTATGAGTGAAGCTATTTTGTACCCTCTCAAGTGCGTAAATGTGCTTCTTTTTCGTAGGGCTGAATACCGTAGTGCTAGCTTCTACTAAGGGTCTAACATAGGTCTTATAGGCACGCAATAATACTTGTGGGTTTGTAGTGGATAGCCCTTTGAAAATGTGATATATACGTGAGTGAGCTGCTAGTACCCTCCTTTTGATATGCTCCGAAAAATCTAATCTATCAGTGTAGTAGAAACCGAGATCTCTGACAGACTGGGTAGCGAGCAGAGCACATCGTTGTTGGGGAATCCCCAACAGGGGGGGGGGTCGTATTTGATCATTTTTGGGAGGGGGGTCGTATTTACGTTTTGGCGTTGTGGGAGTGGCGGTTGACTTTTGGTGATTTTCCTGTTTCACGTACTATATGCCCCCCCCCGCTCGACAGCAAAATTTTTGGTAAAAAGTACTATATGCCCCCCCCGCTCGACGGCTCGATTCGATGAGGAAGGACAGAGGGCTGGGGGGGGGTCGTACGGGCTCGACCAAAATCTCCAACTAATGCTGTGCCCTGGTAGCGAGAGTGGAACCCCATCTACAGTATACGCGGACGATGGTTGGACGTTTCCGGAGCTAAGTTTCATGTAAACTGTTTTCTGTGGAGCTATAGGCAACTGCCATTTCTTGGACCAGTCGACTGTTACATCTATGGCCTTTTGCACGACCAGTAGTCCGTATAATGTGGGATCCTGCTATAAATTTTCAAGTCGTTAGCATATACTCTAGCTATGGCTTCTCTCTGAGCATACCAGGAAGTGGACGTGGCAAAGGCTAAGTTTTTTGGTATGCATTTTAATTTGGGAACAGCTGTCATGTCTTCGTTCAACACAGAGCAAGATGACAGTTGCCTCAAATTGAAATATCCTACGAGCGACCCAACCTACGTTTGCCACGTTAGAATGCCACGCCTACTCCGACTCAGGGATAGGTACGTTACTTGCAAACAACACAAGGTTCACTGAAAAACGCATCCGTTCCCGCGGGGACCACAGAATCCCATCGGCTGACTGCCATATTATAAGTTGTTCTTAGAATTTTCAAGCGCCGAAGCTTACATTTTCAAGGTGACTGTTGGCTGCGCACTATTTCTTCATCTCACTACTTGGCTTTGCCATTAAAATAAGATTTCACTCCAGCACAGGCGACCTGATAGTACCGAATAATCTTTGTACCATACTTCACCTGTCACATTTTGCACATCTGGAAACTGCCAACGGCGACTGATCCTTGCATTCATTTTACCCCGACGGCAGCCATTCCGGGCCAAATACGGACTGCGTAGTGCATCTCTTATGTCAAATGCGTCGCGATTCTCCACAGCCTAACTCAAAACTACTCAAGGCTAGAACAACGGCGATAGAATGGTGCCATCACAAGAATATGGTTACCGAGCTGTCCTTTTATCCATAAAAACCCGGGAAAATCATGGTAGAGGCCACAAACACTCATCAAACCACCAGCGCATGCGCCGCGTTTAAACGGTGCTCTCGACCCACTTTCACAAGTTCATTTCCATACATGTTTATTTACAAAACACAGAACTACGTATACATATTCACACAATAGCCACCCATCTACTGTTGCATAAGACATACTTTATTTATAAGATGGGATCATTTAAAATGACGAGTAAGTTTCCTTAGCACAACTATTCGGAAATCACGAAATCGTGGAGGCGACTGTTGGATTCGCAGAAGGCGTGACCGACGACGGACTTCATTCTGCCAAATTCGATCCCTGAAATAATCCACCAACTTTTCGAAAAGCTTTCAAATAAACACAAGAAATCTGGAGAATTTGCGAATTGACAGAATCAGAAATTCGCTGATTACATAGCACACAAATGCGCTTTCTTTTGAAAGAACAGCTGAGATAGCTAGCAGGCAACTGGTGAAAAAAATTAAACTAAAGGTGTTGCTGACGAGTTTAAGGCATAATATATGAACAATTTTCTCCAACCCATCCCCCCCCCCACAACAGTAAACTCCCAGTGAGTGGTCAGATATTTCGTGATAACACGGACAGGTAAAAAAACTAGTTTGTTACAGCAAGAAGCAAATCAGTAGTAAAACACTTGTTACTTGCTCAATTGCTGAAAACGTGAAGTGAGACTTTCATCGATTATTCAACGTTTTTCATTATGCTACAGAGTCATACCTTCTTAAAATTTGCTTCTCCTCCTTCTCCAGCTTCTCGTGGCGTTTGGCATATATTTCAAGGTCGACACGTTCATCAGTGAGCCGCGGTTGACATCGCAGTGCGGTTAGATGCCCCACCTGAACACCAGCACAGTGACTGAAACACGCGCATGACGAACGGTTTCTCAAAATTGAAGAACAAAATACAATTCGTTGATGACAAATAACAGAGGGACATCTGCGTTAAAACTCAAAGTGCGGAGTAAGAGGTGCCAACATAACCCTGTGCTCCATTTACCAATCTCGCCTTTCGTGCGAGGCAATCTCAATGAGCGATCAGCCTTACCAGTTAGTTTTAATATGAAAACCACGAGGACTGAAATCGAATACGATGGAAAAAAGACAAATGAACTCATCAAAACATTCCACGTAAACTCCACTGTTTCATGAAAGTCAAAAAAAATTTTACTTTTTCTTCTTTTCACCTATCGTTGTCTCGACTGCCTACACTTTTAAAGGCACATCATCGTTGTGTGTTCCCCAACAGAGGGTCGTATTTGGTGGAGGGCGAATCTGGCCCAGAGAAAATGTCTTAACAGCTGTTTTTTTTCTCATTTCAAAGACGCTATAAAGAAGAGTTGTATTTGCTAGTTGTTTGGAGGGGTGTCGTATTTGCATCTGGACCTTTGAGAGAGGTTGTTGACTTTCCACGGTTTTTCCCCTTCCTTATGTCTTATATACCCTCCCCCTTACCACGCTAAACAGCTTGATACACTGGAAACTAGGATGGATCATATTAAGTCACTTTTAGAGGGAGGTCATATGGACTTGACAAAAATCCCCAACTGATGATGTACCCTGTCAATTTTCCAAGTAGATACAACAGAAAACATTAAAAACCTGCACAACATACAAGAAAGAAAAGCAAAAGTATACTTCAGTCAAAAATACATACCATTCTAACTTCTGGTAATTGTAACTCTTTGCCATTGACGGACTTCTCTGTTGTATTTTGCTCATCCTGCAATACAAAAATATACGCCACAACCATACGGTAACCTGAATCTGCACTTCGCAACAGAAAAGCGCCTATCAACTAGTCTTCACTTTATTCTGCGGAAAATTTGGTGCTACCTCAAGTAAAGGGACAAGACGGCACTGCCGCGACTAGGTCTGCTCTGCGAGACTGGTCCACGAGAAGCATTAGTCTCCTGTTCTCCGTCAGAGTTTCGCGAAAAATCGACTGGACGGTTCGACCCTCTCATAGAAGGATAGATAGTGCCCGTAAGCCCAGTATCTGCGGTTCCGTCGCGTGCTATGAAAGAAGTTTTGCAAGGCCCACTGCACTTCTTCTAGGCCTCTGTCCTCCCCAAAAGGTATAACATCATCCGCAAACGATGCTTTGCCGAAGCGTGAGCAGAATTTGCAGTTTTTGTGAAGGGCCCATATAAGATGCATTGAAGCTATCGCATAGCTTGCATAGCCGCTACACACCAGGAATAACGCGGAAAACTCTTGGCAAACTCGAGCTGTTCACCGTTCAATGAACATAACTTTGTGCAGACATCATGTAAAGCGGGAAGCCATATGCTTATGAAAACAGATCTCCTTCTCTATATTTTCCCCGAAAGTTCACTTCAGCTGCAGCTAAAGGGTTCCCAACAATACAGACGAAATTTTCATCCAGATCCCTCCGAAGACTTTTAGTACACCTCATTTCACTTGAGATAAATGAATCGGAGCTTACAAGGCGCTGATAAATTTCTCTATGAAATGCGCCGCGCATACGTCTTCCTTTCGGAACCGCAGCGACGTAGAAATATGGATCTATGGAATATGGGCTTGACACGGACCACACAACTTATGGGCCAGCCGAGGGATTCTTTCCGCACTTAGAGGAAAGTGATTTGTACTGTGTTGTAGTACAGTGAATTAATCCGTCATGAACAGTGTTGAGCAGTGTTTTGCTAGTGTTGCTTTTGCTCTGTTCATAATGGACACGTGCACATATAATAACCACGTCGCGGATCCCGCGAAGTAAGCTTGACCCTGCTCTCTGAGCCTGGACCTAGCTAAAGAAGATATACAGACACACTTCTGCGTCCCTCGACTCACTTCGTTTAGCCACAGTAAATTTTTGTCTAACGTTCATGATAAGCAGAGGGCTTTTGCATTCAAACATTCTACGATTAACACTTTTGTTTTTTAATAAATATGCGCCCCACAAGAAAAAGTTGGGGAAAAAAACAAACTGACCCCATTCACAAGAGGGTTGATGGCATTTTTTGTGATCAAGGCGACAGTACACTGGTTTTCTTTCTGACCTGGCGAAGACACCTTTCGCTTACGTCCTAGAAACTTCGCCTTTCCTTCGGCCTGAAAGCATGAATAGTTGGAATGACGAATTCACTATTTATGAGACCTACTGCTACGAGGCACATGGGCGTTAAGTTTTATGAGCGATGTTTCATTAATTTTTTGGAGACCCGCGACAAAGTAATGGTTTTTTTCTGGTAACTTCAGCTCTTTAAGGTTCACTCATAATTCCCCTTCATCTATTGAATATTCTCAACCTTAAAATCCTTCCAGCCATACGTTATGGATTAGAGATAACTCTGAGCGGTTTTACATTGCTGTGAATGTTTTCACTTACATACATAAGGATCCACATCACATGCCATTCAAATCAAAACTTACTATGGTTTTTGATGATCGTTTTTCGATGAGAACTTCTTTCGTCATCGTTACAATGGTCAACAGCAATCTTGTCGCCAAATCGACGTGGTCTCGGTGCTGGAGATGCTGCTGACTTTCTTTTGTTCGAAGAAGTCATCCTCAGCTTCAAAAGCCTCCAATAGAATAATTTAGTACCAGTGTAGCGAACACGTTATGAGAACAGAAAGAACTTTAACAAAAACGAAAAAAATAATGTAACAGCACCAGTGGGGCGACACTGAGATCAAATCGAAATCTATCCGTCAAACAACTGTTAACTGTAATGCAATACATTTTGCATTTCCAAACCAGGGCACAACCTTCTCTTCTTTTCTCTAGTTGGCTACTAGTGCAACATTTCCAACTCATGGAAATGACCGAATGCACCATGCTATGATATAACGAGTGTAACGATCAAAACTGCCTTAAACCCCGTAGAAAATAAAGAAATTGCAACGTCACAAGGCTCAACAGCTTCTCACGGGTACAGTGGGCGTGAAATGAGGTGTTTGTATGCAGGCTGCGAATCTTGCCTTATAGAAGACGCCAGAGGGCTGCCGGGGAAGGGCTGTCACGGCCGACGCCTTCGAATTGGATTCCAGTAATTGTGCACTTGCCATGGGGTCATTTTATGGTCCGTGCTATTCCTGCTATTCCCTTTTTTCACCATAAGCGCTTCAAATTGGGCAGGGCACATCATCGTAGGAGATTTCCCCGAGCGGGGTGAATGGTCGTACATGACCGTTCAGGTGGGGAAGAGCCGTAATGAAAGCGCCAGTCAGCACTAAACAGCGCGAAGGTGTCAGCAGCACCAAAAAAAGTGTCAGCAGCACTAAAAGATCAAAATGATCAACTAACAGTATTAATAAGTTGACATAAGTTCGCAAGTACGTGGATGACTGAGCAGTACAACCTAGAAAAGTCCTTCGGTTGGGCCGTGGACCTTTCTGAACCCTATAAACACTACTGATTTCGTGGACAGACTTCATGTAGAAGCTGCACCATCCCACCACTTCTGCGTCAGTCCACGGCGCACCAATGGATGAAGCTAATGAGCGCTAAACCACCAACTGCCTAGTTCTGTTCCACGAGGGATCCCTTCCAGAAGTACTCTTGAGTGTTCAAATACGCCC